>OMOT01089184.1:0-13566 GCA_900312575.1 Acanthochaenus luetkenii | reverse complement strand
ACAATATATTTCCAGTGTCAGTAACCTGACTTAGTATGCCAGAGTAAACTCAGATAAACCAAAGGAGAAATTTCGATTTTTATCCTTGCCTAAAATGTTTTCTAAACTAAACAGTGGATAACACCATGATAGCAATGATCCCATGTACAAAGATGCCACTGAATCTATTCAGCAACTCCTTGACTACAACAGTACCAAAGTACATAGAAATACAACAAAGCATATAGGTTCTACAAAGGTTTTAGTGATGATAATTAGACCATTTGGATACCCAAGGTACCCAAAGTGTGCCAATGGGTTTTTTTCCTCTTGGAAGGGAATCTGTCTTCAAAATACTACTAATTTCCACTACATGAGGCTATGTGCACACAATGCAGCCTCAGGCCATGACATTTACCCTGAGCAACATCATATTCCACCATTGTGCATAGTATAAAATCAGTAACAACTAACTAAATTGTATGATGTTGTCTCAAAAGGAGTAGTTTTTAAAAAGTAACATTTATATATATAAAATAGAACAAAACCACAGAATCCAAAAAAAGCAATTCACGTGCTATAAACATGTCAGAAAGCAACAAGAAAACAAGATATGTGCAATAAAATTGTGCCATCATTAGTGCAATCTTAGTAATAATAACAAATATAAATATGGAATAATCACATCACATCAAATTCTGACAGCATAAGAGCTTATGAATATAATTACAAAGCTGTAAAATATATATCATGTACAATTTGAAAACTACAAAGTTTGTTTGCACAACACACAAACATTGAAGGGGTTGACGATGCCTCAGCTGGTGACTGTAATTTATTGTAATTAGATACTGACCCCTCAATTTACAATTGTAGTATATATTTATAAACATATATAAATTGAAAAGTAATCTGGTACTTCAGTAACAACAAGAAAACACACACAATAGTACCAAGGCCTATCACATCATCATGTTTAGCTATCATCAAATACCCTGAAACACAGACATAGCGGACAAAGTAGCGTACAGTCAGCTGACTGGTCCCTTTACTAAAAAGGGGAGGGGCAGCTGCGTGTAGACTACGACATGTAAGTTTTCAGGCTACATCATTAAAGTAATATAACTACTAGCATGAAATGACAAGTCAAATATCACGTTTGATGATGAAATGCAGATCAAACATACTCAGAATTTCACACATACAACGCGACTGCGTTAGCTAACGTTAGCCAACGTTAGCTTGTCCCTTTACATGATCACGTGACCGGGGCCGGTCAATGTAAACATCGCTTTACCGACACCAGAATCTGTGAAACTTACAAACATTTACTGCAAAGAAAATACACATTGTTTTGGAAGCGCTAGATCCCCATTTAAAAAAATATATATATATATACGTTTTTGGGAAACTTAATATTTTCACCAATAACTATCACTATCAAGACGGCTTAAGGGGTTAAGAAGGTTTCTTTTCGACCATGGATGAGGCTCGGAGGACTGGGCTGTCAAACACAGTAATGTCACTTTACCCTACCGTTATATTTAAATTTTCTTTTGACTGACGTTAACATTAGAGCAATTATTGTAGAACTGCTTTGTTTGGTCAGCGGGCATGAACAATGTTTTGTCTGTCGTAATTGATTAGCGTTAGTGATTAACGTTAGTCTAGCGCTAGGTTACAGACAGCCTCACTTCTCACATTTTGTGAAACATTTGCTAAATATAAGCTGGTTAGCCAGTTAGCTACTGTAGCTAGCTAGATAATGCAGCATCCAGCTTGACAGAAAGCAGAGTAAACCTAGCATTACATCCCGTGAAAAAGACACACAGGTGCATTGTTAGGTAGATTACATTGTGTTTGTAACCCATTACAGATTACCTGCTTTCGATTTTACTCTGTAACGTAATTCCTTACACTACTTAAGACCGTAAGTAGTGTAACATAATACTTTTGGATTACTTTCTTTAATGAAGGGTTCTTCATGCTAGAATGAAGTTATTTGACAATGAATAGTTTCAAAACTGCATAAAAACTATTATTTCAATAAAGCTGTTAAAGGACCCCTGTTTAAGTGATGGTTCACCCCAAAACAAAACAATTCATTAGAGACATGCTTGTGATAAAGGGCTATACAAATAAATGAACTTGACTTGACTTGGTCTCTGTGTCTTTATTGTGCATCTGTTGCTTTTCTTTACAAGTTTGTTCAGATTTAGGACACATTTAGGCTACTTCAAAAATGGTCTGCTTATAAGTACATATATAATGAAATATGAAGTGTTTATAGACATGTTTATACAGTTTAAAGCATTTTGATCATGAAAAACTGGTTTAGTAGGAGTGTCCACTGACTTAACGATAGTGTATTAAACATTAGAATACTCAATCATGTCTAAGGCCTAGTTTACACTGTATCTCAACAGCGAACACATCATGAATTAACAAAATAAAGAAAATGATTTTAAAAAATGTACATATTATTTAGTCCTCGAGCACAGACATGTCAATGATGGCAAAGTAGGTACAAAGCATGTCACAATGTGATCAAGTAAATGTTTCTTTCAAAACTATATGAATGAGAAAGGGGATCAATGGCAAGGCATAGAGTTTCAATGTCCTCTGCGTTCAATGGACACTCCATTTCTGGCATGGTAACATCTGGGTTGGCCCTGAGCACTCCCAGTCAATATCCTCTATTTGGATTCCCTAAAACCAAGAGAAAATTGTATTATTAGTACTATGTAGATTGAGAAAATCGTATTAAGAAGCAGGGCAACAATATCATTGCTATTATTACTCAACTGCCACATTCTCCTCGGACGTCTCTGGCTTTCCGACGGGGTGCTGCAGCATCCCAAGCTCCCGCAGCTGGTTTGGGGAAAGGTAGCCCTCTGTCCTGATGGGATGATCATTCCAGCCAGCAGAAAACCTGCTCAAATCAGCCTCGAGTCTAGGGAGGAAGGTGTACTGAGCACAGAAGAGATGAAGATGATCCGAGACGTCGAGGAGTCCATCTTCCTCCAGGCTGTGTAATACGTCATAGTAAACGTGGGTAACGCCGGTCCAAACGTCCCTCCATAGGCATTCGATTCTACAATTCGGAGAGAAATACAAAAGTTCCCAATGGGTCAATCAAACTATATAAAAGAATAGCCAAGCAGCAATTAAACTGGAGTAAATGTCACACTGAAGGGCTCACCAACCATGATCATGTATCCATTTGGTCTTGAGCTAATTTGATAATTATCATTATTGCAACAGGTATACTTCACCTCTGGTTGTGCACACCTTTTCTACTTATAAAGCTTCCACATCCTGTGCCTCTCACAGTGAACATCATCTGGGCGATATTTTCAACTCCCTGGTCACCTTTACCCTGCAACTCAAGATTTTGAAATTACAGTATCCATACAACAGAATTGTACACAGTTTTCCCACGCAAGTCCTCCCTGGTCAAGATATTCCGATGTGACCTGAAACATTTCCTCTCCTGTTGTATTTCCAAAAATGAGTCTTTCCAAAAAATCTTGAAAAAGAGGTCTCGTCTTATATTCAGGGTCGTCTTATATTTGGACCAATACGGTATCAATATTGACAAAAATTATTCTTCAACCATATCAATTTAGTGCTTGACAGCAGCCTAACCTGAGGATTTGCATTTCAAAAGCTTGCTGAAAAATCTGATCTAAAATAAAGAATAGTTTTTGACTGTCTAATATACATTAGGTTACTATGTTAAAGTCACTCTGTAGGCTATTTAAACTAGAAAACTAGACTTTAAGCTAGACTAGGTTATAGTGTATTTCAACTCACAACTCTGTGTACCTCAGATTACCTTTTTAAAAACGGTAGAATGTCCACATTTGTGTGGTTTTTCAGCTTGTTGAACAGAAGCTCTGGCACCGGAGAAAACTCGCTCAGAGGGAACAGAGGTTGCCGGGATGCAAAGACGCTGCTTTGCCAGCTTTGTCAGAAGAGGGTACCTGGCCTAGTTTTTCCATTCCATACTGCTTGATCATAGTATATTTGTTAAATCCGCTGTGTCATCATCCGGCTTGGGACTGGGTAAGACGGCTCAACATGCATAGGGGAGAGTGGTGTCTTTCACAATCATTTCCGCGATCAGCTTGGTGATTTTCGCGGCTCTCTGTGGACTGCACTGTAGAAGAATTGTTACCCACCACGGCATCTTGTTCTAAATCTCTGTTCACGTGTTTTAACCACAGATTATTGTTAATTGATCCGGTACTCCCCCTTTTCACACTTAAAATGACACCATCCTGTTGTCGTCGTCGTTGTTGTTTTGTCAAATACTTCCAGGCTATAGCTTTTTCGCCGCTCCGCTAATTTTGATGCTGTGATTCACTGTGTGGCATGTTGTGTGGTTGTTTACTGTAGGAGTCGGCAGTGCAGGTCCGCCTACACGATTGGTTCTCCCTGATGACTCTCCCACCTGTACTTATTGGTTCCTGTTATTCCTGATCGGCTCATCCAATCAGCATACACCATTGAAAAATTGTGTTTAATCCGTCCTAAACGGATAGTTACATTTTTGTGTACACAGTTAAACATGTATACTCCACTCCTAGTTCGCAGTCAGAAATAAAAATGTGAAAGATGCTGTTAGGAGCTGAATGTCAGGCTTTAGTCAGGTTTAGGCTCACAAACATATTTAGCTCAGGTTTAGGCTCACAAACATATTTAGCTCAGTTTTTTCCCAAAATATTCAGAGTTTAGGTTGGTTTGGATCATGGCATTTTCATGCTCAAGTGACACTCCTGTTGACCTGGAAAGAGGTATAGGTGTATTTTGATAAAGTTGTGATGAACTCTTATCATTCTCAATGATAAGATAAAACCAATTTCTCTATCTCTTGCTTTGAAATTATGTAATCGAGGCTTTTCATTGTCCCAGCTATATACCAATCTAAGCAGAGTAAGTTGTAAACATTAATGATCTCTGATTTTAAAACCATAAATGTCAAGAGTTTATGATGGCATGACCTGATCTACTTGTCTGTGTTCTGAAGAGACTGCAGACAATATTGGAACAATTAATCTGTCATTAACCCCATATATATATTCCATCACGATATGGGTAATTTCATATCCCGATGACGATATATATCATAATATAGTACTTTTTCTGTACATGTATTTATTCATATTCATTATTAACGTTGCTATATTATATTTAACATTGAAATACAGTTTTATATTGTGTTAGACACTCACCAATGGCTAGTTGAAGACTGTGGCCAAAACACTGTAGCCGTGTCCAGTCATTCAGCACTAGTGCACTGATGTCGTTAGTTGCATTATCCGTGGTTACACAGACCAGGTGAATCCTCATGACTGGAGCGCATCGCTTAGACCGTTTGCTATCATCGGTCCTCTGGGAAATAGGACGTCTGTAAACATCGACTACAGTGTCCAGACTTGTTTGATGAAGTGTATTGTAAAGCTCATGTACGTGCTGTGTTGTTCGGCTCGTCCACACACGTTGCAGCATAATGACACACTGCGAAGCTCCTCTTCTACTTTGTCTCGGTAATCTCCATATACGTGTGGTAACTACTTCTCTGAAGCCCTTCCTCGCAACTGTGAATATCGGCCGGGACCGTGTCTTTGCGTCGTAACGGAGAGGTCTGTTCTGTGTCAGAATCTTGCTGGGAGTTTCTTTCCATGTCACGCTCCTCCGTGTTTGTATGTTTTTACAGTCCACGTGTAGAGAACGTAATGCGGGGTCGGGAATTAAGTAAAAATACTGACGTAAAGCAGGTCTGCGGGTTTTAGGGGACAATAGCGTTCTAAACGATAGAGGAAAATATCTACGATAGACATTTTTCTATCGTCCCACGATATATATCGTCATATCGAGCAGCCCTATGTGCTAGTGTTTCTCAAAATTAAGAACACATTTCCCATGAACCTCGTTCCTTCCTGTCACAGAAGAGGATGTTGCTTCCTTCAGTCAAATGTTGTTTCTTTGGCTTTGTTGGAAGGAATTTAAGAAGTTATCGGTCTTTCACTCCTTCTGCCATTGCCAGAAACTCTGAAAGCATCAAAACTGACTGAAATTACCTTCTCTTCTGTTAATTTCCAGGTCTGTATGGTCTGCCCAAGAGGAACGGCAAGCTGAAGGATATCAGCCGCTTTGATGCAGCCTTCTTTGGGGTTCACCCCAAACAAGCCCACACCATGGACCCCCAGCTCCGCCTCATGCTGGAGATCTCCTACGAGGCCATCGTAGATGGAGGTAAGGAGAACAGGGTGGTTAAGGGGTGAAAAGTATCAGGATCGAAGATAGCAGTTTGAGTGAGGGTGGGAAAGGGAGCAGAAGAAAATGATAAATAAAACATATCAACCAGTCCTCTTCTAACTGCAGTGTGTGCACCACTGGTTTTTGGTACTGTGCATTTTATAAATGGAACAGACTTTGAAATTAAAATGTCTTGTTCCCCCTCATTATTTTAATTAATAAGTAAGGTTTTTACTGCCCCATAGCAGGGGTGAGCAATTGATTTTCCCAAGGGGCCAGATGAGAAACTGGGGCTGTTGTGGAGGGCCAAACCACCAATAGGCTGAACTTAATTCCGCTCAATATTAATTTTATTGCTTCGTAAAATGCAGTGAATTATGTTTTTGATTAGCTGCTATTGGTAAGAGTACATGTTACAATAAGTAACTAAATGTGGAGTAGGTGAAATATAGCATTTTTTTTTTTAAAGCCAATCATTTTATATCACTATTTATTTGAATTTTAAACATAACATACTTTTAACTTTACCAAAAAATACAGAAAATGTGTGTGCTTTGCAAGACCAGCAATTAATTAACTTTATCCAAAAAGCAATTAGTGCTTTTGATGTTTTCAGTCCTTTTGTCTTGAATAATCCAGTCTGTGTTGGGCTTGAACATGTGCATAGAAGTCTGGTTGAATGTCTGTCTGAGGTCCCATACTCTTTTAAGCAGTTTGCCCAGGCTGAGCCATCTGACAGATGTCACGATGTTCAGTCTCATGCTCCTCCAGAAGTGCAACAAACTGTCTGTGATTCAATGCTCTTGCCCTGATGAAATTAACTACTTTAGTTACATCAATAACATGGTTAATTTGTAGCACTGACTTACACAACACCTCCTGATGTATAATCCAATGTCAAAATACATAAAAATCAGTTCAGGGTTAATTTCAGTCACTTTGTCCTGCATCCGTATCAAAAGTCTGACATTTTCCCCATCAGATTTCGACAACCAATCCGTTGTAACACTCGCCAATTTGTCCCATTTCAGTCTAACAGCTGCATTTACCTCTGAACAAATCACTGCCCGTTGTCGTCCCTTTCATTGCCCGCATTGCTGCCAGCTCCTCCGTAATCCTAAAGTCTTTCATTATTCCACGTTCAAAGACGAGTAGCTGGGCTGTGTCGCGGACATCACAGCTCTCCTAAAACTAAGGATAAAAAGTCTAAATTGTCCGCTTTGTTTTACAGCTGAAGCTCTAGATTTCCAGCAATGTTTTTGAGGGGTAACAGCTAACTCAGTATCTCTGGTAGGCGCCTTTTTTACAACACATTACCGCTAATGTGCGTAAGCACGCACGTAACTTACGTAAATTTAAAAACAATAGCAGTCGCCTTCAAAATAAAAGTAATGCAGTTGTATTGAAGCAGTTGTTGCGTGCACTCATTTACATTTAATGTCTAATTTCTGGTTGACCTCACGCGGGCCGGACAGGGACAGCCAACGGGCCGGATGTGGCCCGCGGGCCTTAAAATGCCCAGGTCTGCCCCATAGCATTCTTACTGCCCAACAACCCCGTTACTCTTCTGTTGCCGATAGAGGTCAATAAAGGGCTTAGATTACTTAAAGCCCCTTTAAAGCAATGATATTTCACATTTTCGATGATATTTGTGATTTAGTTTTATAATGTATATGACTGTTTGACTGCTGGAATTGAATTGTGCTGTGTATTTCCTTGTCACTTTTTTGAATCAATTTCAATGAGACTACCTGATTAATATTGGATTAATGGGAAAAAAAATGAAAATGTTGTTGTGTTACAGGACTGAACCCAGTGGCGTTGCGGGGCAGTAAGACCGGTGTCTACATCGGGGTGAGTGGCTCGGAGGCTGGTGAGGCCTTCAGCAGAGACCCAGAGGAGCTGCTGGGCTACAGCATGACTGGATGCCAGCGCGCCATGTTTGCCAACAGACTCTCCTACTTCTTCGACTTCAACGGTAGGTTCACAGGTTTACTTCAGTTGTCTTTTGGTGTGGATTTAGCCGTTGTGTAATTTGATTGTTGATGTTAATTTAGTCACATAGTGCAGAGGCTCTTAAACATTTTCATGTCACAGACCCACAAAAAGACACTCATTCGGGCCACAGACCACAATTTTATACGATTTTGTCCAAGGCACCCCCATATGGGAAGACTGTAGTTGTTCTTTAAGTATTGAATTGTATGATTGTCTTCATTGTATGTGGGGAGATAATGGTGGTGAGAGTGAAACCTAGGAGTAGAAAGGTCACTCGTATACATTCTCAAATTGGAATATTTTCTAATGAATATAGTGAAATTAAGCTATTCCTCTTTTTGAAGGGGACCCCCTCAGGGACCCCTGGGCATTCCCAGACCCCACTTTGAGAACCACTGGCGAACTCGTTTCTGTCCGAATTGTTTTACTTTAATCTACCATATTTTCCCCGTGTTCCCCAGGCCCCAGCACTGCTATTGATACAGCCTGCTCCTCCAGCCTGTTGGCTCTGGAAAACGCTTTCCACGCCATTCGCCACGGCCATTGCGACGCCGCCCTGGTGGGGGGGGTCAACTTGCTGCTCAAACCAAACACTTCAGTGCAGTTCATGAAACTGGGCATGCTCAGTCCCGAGGGAACCTGTAAGTCCTTCGACTCCTCAGGTAAAAGAAAGTCATAGTCCCATATTGTTCTGTTTTTAAGATTTTGTTTTCAAATCTACAAATCTATCTAAAAAATAATGCTGCTCTTGATGTTTTACGACTAAATGTAGTTTAGTTTAGAAAAATTTATTGAATTAATTTGAATTTGAAGTCCTCACAATACTGGACCCTGATTGGCAGACAAGACCAGCCTGTTTATTAAATAAAATCAAACTTCAGATTCTACTAGCAGTTATCAGTATTGTTTAATTGTATCGACTTCCACAGGAAAGATTTTCCTTGAAAAATGTTTCATTGAAATTACTGTGCATGAGATCGCTGAGGGGTATTTTTGTGGTAGTCCATCCACCTATCTTTTATCTTGCAACATATTTATTTTATGTTTTTACATTTTCTTTTTTTTACATTATTATTATTATATTGTTTTTACTGTCATCTTTTTATTTATTGTTGAAGCACTTTGTTAATTCTATTTTTAAAAGGTGCTACACAAAGTTTACATTTGTATTATTCTGTCCCTCAGGAAATGGATACTGCCGTTCTGAGGCAGCAGTTGCCGTGCTGCTGACCAAACGGTCCATGGCTAAGAGGGTCTACGCTACAGTGGTCAACGCCGGCAACAACACAGATGGTTACAAAGAGCAGGGTGAGAAAGGACACCCAACACCCTACTGGCCCTAAAACCAGAGACATCACCTGTCTGATGTGACTGCTTAGCACATAGTCCAGTTGGTCTGTTCACACTGGTGACTGATGATTGAAATAGATTTCAATAAACTGATATCAATTTAAGTCATGTAAGATTAGATTACATTTTATGTTCCCCATAGGGAAATTGGGCGTTGCTGCATCAAATATTAGAATACAGCAAAGATAAATAATAGCATATGAATGAATGAAAATACAGAAATGTATGCAATGTAAACGCTTTTTAAAAATGTATAGCTGTAGATAATTAACTTACAGAACTTGCATACATGCATTTGTTGCTGTTGCAGACTGCATAGGCTTCTAAAACAGTTTTTGCAAGTTTTACGACTTATCTATTAAATGGATATCCCCTTTTCCCCTTAACAGCTCATTTAGCTGTTTGAGGGTAATCTCCTTTACTAATGCCCAGCCAGCCATTGACCCATCCTTTTGAAATGCAGATTAATCTGGGTTACACAGAGGGGTGTAATAGAGAGAGGTGACCTAAGCCAGAGTTTTCCCATATAAATACACACTGCCGTCAGGGCATGCACCCAGATGGACTTTTCCTCTAGTCACCCTTCACACACTTGGGCGCTGCTGCAACACCAGTTTATTAACTGACATGGTTGATGAGAGGAAAATGTCTTGAGTGTGATACATAGCCCCCCTCCCACCACCACCACCCCTACATGTTCAAATCAGATGTAAATGTAATCTGAATTCTGGTGACTTTTAAAGTATGAAGATATAAAAATAATAAGAGCATTTTTATGTTAAATACTTTTATTGAGCTTCAGACATGCACTGTCCCTCCCTTCGCAACCCTAGAGGCAGTGCTTTGCAGCCTGTAACAGGTTTTACAAAAGATATGGCCCTTTCCTTTAAAACTCTGTAAGAAACGGATATACTTTTTTCCATTTGGTCTTAAATGTACAAATTTCTTCCGCTTGCCTTTCATTTTTCTCTGTGAAAGTAAAGCACACATACAGAAGCACGAGGACGAACGTTGTCTTGGCGACGTGAGCATTTCATGTAACTGTATTATCGTCCAGATGGAAACAGTAGAATTTTAAGGGTCATGGGAATTAGGGCTGAAACGATTCATTGAGAAAATCAAGCAGCTCGATTACTAAACATTATCGACGCAAATTCTTTGTATCGAAGCTTCGTTTAATCCATGGAACTATATACAGCGCGCTGTGTTTTGCAAGGATGATTATTACTGTTGCATAAAGCGCTTACACTGTGGAGTGTGGACACATGAAGATTGTGCGGATTGCTTAATGGGTGAAGGCCAGAGAAAACTACAGAAATTGTCCAAAGTTTGGGATCATTTCAAGCTGAAACTAAAACGCTGAACAGTGTGTCTATTGTGTAACCGAACTAGCCACGATAGCAGAATAATAATTTGCACAGCTTATGTCGCAAAGACTGAGCAGCCTTTTACCCGACACCCAGCACTGCTGGATCTGAAGAGATAAATGGAGTGGACGTCGGGGGGGGGAGTAGTCCGACAAGCTTGCCAAATGCCGAAGGTGAGTGACTTTAATCTACTTAGTAATGTTAACATTAGCTGGCTAACAGTTAGCTATCCCCTCCCCACAGCTAGCTAACAGTTAGCTAGCTAACACAAGTATTTTCAATGAATCTGATGTCTGTGGGGAGGGGACAGTAAATAATATGGCCGAGTATGCAGTATCGTTACGTGAACTTTTTGTTAATATTGTTCCAGATTCATTTAAGTAATTTATAATGACATCTGGGAGCTACAGCGACTTAAAGGCAGCCAGGTTCATTAGCATCCTGGTTGAAGCTGCAACGGACGTCAGTGTCAGAGACCCGGAGGGGATATGCATCCGGTGGACAGACAGACAAACAATGTGTTTTTAGCAGCTGAAGAGCTGAAACATGCCACTGCTATAGGAAACAGCGAGGCCAGTAATGCTGGTAAGATGATGCGTCTATAAATTACTATATCAACAAGTTAATATAATGTTGTTTTTTGTGGATGAAAAAATAACAAATAAAGTGAAGCACGAGTTTCAATTTTGTTAATTATGGTAGCAATGTACAATAGTAGATGTGAGAATTTGTGTGTAACAGTTTTCACTATTTGTTCAGTTTCTGACATATTGCTTTGAAATATACTGATTGATGTAATATAACTAATACATTTTTGTTTTTATTAAAGAAACGTGTGTCTTGTCAACAGGCAATGGATTTTAGTTTAAAGTATGTTGTTAGAGAAATCTATGCACCGCAGAGCCGGCTGTAGAAAGACATTTGAGGTGATGTGTTCTCATTAATAATTTTATTCCATGTTGGTTTTGTATAAGCACTTGCAAACGTATGGTGAAACCTGTATGTGTGGACTCTTGTTCCAACCTTCCTGTACACTCGATTTTGCCTCCTACAAATGCCATAAAGCCTTCCAAGAAGACAGTAAAGGCTTACGTTATGCCTGAGCTGTAGTTAGGTTGAAACTTGTAGTTCTGAAAGTTCAGTTGCACAACTTAAAAGGCAATGTTTATGTATTATTATTATTATTTTAATTGATGCCATAGTTTTTGTTGTATGTATACCTTTATGAAAGTAATTTGAAATTAATATTTTTATTTATTTTGCATTTCAGAAAATGTTTTCTTAAAACCCAGAATGTAACATGGTACTTAATTCACTAAATGGGTTCAGTTTTGACAGATAATATTATTGTATGCAATTTAAGCAATACAAATGTTGATTTTTCTAAAAAGGAAATAAATTAGTTGTTCATTTTAAGAGACCCGTCTTATTTTCTCTTTTGTATATTTACTATTGCTCTTTAATAAAGTATTTCTTATCCGATTACTCAATTAATCGGTAGAATACTCTATTACTAAAATAATCAATAGATGCAGCTCTAATGGAAATACACGCTGCACGTTTTTAATAACACAAAGTAAAAAAAGGTTGTGAACATTTGTCAAAAAGCTAGAGAAATATGGGAGAATTGTGAGAAAACCAGGCGTCTCCTGTGAAAATCGGGAGGGTTGACTAGTATGATGACAAGCTCTCACAAGGACTGCAGTGCTTTTCAACTGTGATGTTCCAAGTATTGAAGGTTGGAAAGCTGTGAGGTGTCATCAATTTAGAATGCGCCATATTTATCTTTGCACTTCACTCTCCTCATTGCCAGCCACAAATATATACTGTCTGGCGAGGCCAATATCCCTCTGTCTAGCTTGTAAAAACTCACACAGACACATCCACTGACACAGCACTAGGCTGTTAGTTGAAGCAAGTGACCTTTCCTATAGCAGTGGCAGGCGTTGGGGAATGAGGAACTACATTAGAGACCATGACCCCATACTATAAATATCAGCTATAGGATGTTACCACAGGCCTCATTACACCTAAATGTAAAGGTCTTCCATATGTTGCTGCTCTCACGTCTGTTAGTCCACAATCAACACATTACACCGCACACTGTTTTCATGTATTGTTTCAAAGGCTCCGTTCACACTGCAGTTGAAGTGTCCCAATTCCGATTTTCTTTTTTTCCCTCACATGAGACTCAGATCTGATATACTCTAATCCAGGGGTGCTCACACTTTTTCAGCATGCGAGCTATTTATAAAATGACCAAGTCAAAATGATCTACCTACTAAAAAAATGCTAAACATATATTTACTTATATGCCGTTTTTTGCGCATGCGCAGTGACCTCAGTGTCAGAAAAAGTACACACCGCCCGTCGCTACTACCGATTGGATGGTTTAGTGAGGTCCTCGGATCGGCCCTGCTGGGGTCTGTAACGGTCCTGGCGGAGCGCCGAGAAGACGATCAAACTTGACTATCTAGACAGGAAGTAAAAGTCGTAACAAGGTTTCCGTAGGTGAACCTGCGGAAGGATCGTTACCGGGGTCGCCTCGACGGCCGTGCGGTGCGCGGCTCACTGTCTCCCGTACCACGGCGAGGGTCACGTGCGTGGG
>OMOT01089182.1:0-14455 GCA_900312575.1 Acanthochaenus luetkenii | reverse complement strand
GATTGTCAACTTTATAATCATCATAACTATTTGTATTATTAAAATTGCATTGACTTCTCTAATCTACCAGTGTATTCACTGAATACCTTGAAGGCCCTGACGGACCACCACTGGATAAGTGTTTACCGGGATATTCATGTGTTGAATATTTTCTCATGCTTACCTAGTATTCTGCCTGATTGATTTGTCTGAATGTTACTGGTAGAACAGGCTTGGCCCTAGATGATAGATAAATAAGTTTTGCTGGATTTAAGCATGAGTTGCCATGGTCAGCCTTTCATCCAGCCTATGTTTTATTGACTGGTGCTCTAACATGAGGCTTTTGTGAGATAACACAGGAATTCGACTCATGGCTGATTAGACCATTGTCTGGCTCTTTCAGATGTCAGATCCTAGTTTAAGATAAGAGTATAGTTGGGCAAACTTCTTTGTTTTTGTCTGTTCATCTGCTCTGTCCCCGTTTGATCTCTCACTCTTCTTCTCTTTTACACTCTTTTCTTTCTTTCCTTCCATCTCTTGCTGCCCTCCTACTCATTCCTTCTTTTTTTCTATCTATCTTCGCCCTTTTTCAGTCTTGTCTTGTTTTTTGGGCTGAAGCACCACTGACAACTAGGCCGACTTTGTACACCTCCGCCTGCTTCTTTCTCTCTTCGTTTCTTTTTTTCTGTTGCTGTCCAGGCCTCTGTTTTCCCAAATCAGTATAACAATCTTCTCTTTCCTCTTTCTTTACATGTCATTTCTTTGTCCTGGCCACATGTATTCCTAGATTGTGTGGATAAGGGACACCTGTCATGGTGCTGTGGCACTCACCTGTTTGTGTGTGTTTGGTGTATGTGTAGCAACTATCATACACCAGGACCGGGTGTTTGGGTGAAGATGAACTTTAAAGAGCCTGGAAGACAAAGCAGGCAGCAGTATAACAAACAGGCTGAATAGAGGAGCTGTTGGCCCTTTCTGTCTATAAAACACTCTCTCATTGAAGTCCCCTGTGTTATGACTACAGGGAGAGTCAAAAAGACTGTCTGATCTAGGTGATAACTTGTGTTTAGCTGATGAAAGACTGCGTTGTATAGTTGGTCTGACAATGTTGACGAAAAATGTACTATTGTAAGTCGCTTTGGACAAAAGCGTCTGCTAAATGATGTAATGTAATGTAATGTAATGTAACTTCAAATATGGCCATGTAGATTTTTGGCAGACATGGTTTGGCTGCTGTACCAAGATGCAAAAAAAGATGTAAAAAATATATTCTACTCACAATGAAAGGTTGCTCCATGTATCACTGTTTTGGACGACAAAGAATTTAGTCAGCACACTCCCCAACATTTGGGAATTATCTTTAGATAAATTGGTGCGTAAAGTTATTTTTTCCGTTTATGTGGGTGATGATGATATAACAAATGACCTTAATGGGGGTCAGCGCTCCTTTTGAACTTAGACTATTGTGATTATCTGTAAGGGTGTTATTGGTTTGCATGGCTGGATATGGATTAGTGTGGCATTTAGTGGGGGGCCATAAACTGACACATATTAACTCCAAGTTAAGGCAATACTTGGACAAACACACACAGACCTATTTTCCATCTCTAATGATTAGCTGTTCCCTACAACCTACTTGTTCCCTTGACTCAAGTCCCATCCCTATCCCCACCAGTTCTCAGGCCAGTGGACCGCTACACCTGAGGTTGGCTTGAGCAATAGGCTGCAGTTAATTAGTTAGCTAGGGTCTATAGGTTTACACACACAGAGACACAAGCACACTTCTCTTTTACTGTAGATCAGAAATCACTGTCATCAGAAATCACAGGGATAAGTAACAAAATAAAATAAATATTTACACAAATTATCAGGATGGCTGAGTGGTCCAAGGCACAAGGGTTTCTGCTCTTGGAGGCGTGAGTCCCACTTCTGACCACCAGATTTGATACTCGTTTCTCTGTGATTCCACTGCAGTATCATATAGTATCCTAAGTAAGTTTGATTACTAAGATGTGTGCATATACACACTTAACCAAGCACTCTCTCCCCAGGTTGCCAGCGTCCGGTAGGCCTCTCCCGGGGCAAGGCCAAGGTCTGCTGTTACAGCGGCTGGTACTACTGCCAGAGCTGCCATCAAGACAACTCCTTCCTCATCCCAGCACGCCTGCTGCACAACTGGGACACTAGCAAGCACAAGGTGGGACTAGGAACACACACACACACACACACACACAACAATATGAGCATCCAACCACACTTTATTTCACACTAAGCATAGACCTACATTTGGGTTTGCTGATATATGGGGCCAATACTGGCCTTTTATTAAGAATTGGATATCAGGCAGCCAGTGTCATCCATAACCGATATGATGCAGTTTGATTGATTTGACATTTATTGTAGAATGTATCAATATTACACCGGTTCTCTTTGGAAAGCCCATTATTATTATTATTAGTAGTAGTAGTAGTAGTTGTTGTTAGGGTGGTTATTATTATTATTATTTTTATTATTACCCTGGGTTTCAATGGAATGTTTTTGTGTCCTGTGATGGTCTAAAGGCTGTGTCAGAGGCTTTTCCACCATGACGAGAGTAAAGTTGTGCAGGAAATACTGAATACACATTTTTTTGCAATGTTTTTGGTCACATTTAAAGATATTGGATATCAGTACTAAAATTGGCTAATGGCAACTTTAATACAAAAATATCGCCATTGGCTCTCAAAAATCCATATTGGTCCAACCTTCGTTTACACAAAGATACACAGTGGCTGTCCTTTCGCGCATGTAGCATCATGACATTTCAATAATCATCTGCTTTGCCCATCATTTGAGTTCTGACACTTATTGTTTGAAGTTTGTGCGGCACGGTGGCTCACAGCAAGAAGTTTGTTTGTTCATTACATTACATTACAGCATTTAGCAGACGCCTTTATCCAAAGCGACCTACATGTCATACCGTTGGCGGAGGCAGCCATGCAAGGTACCAACCTGCTCAACGGGAGCAATTTGGGGTTAGGTGTCTTGCTCAAGGACACTACAACAGTATCAATCAATCAATCAATCTTTATTTATATAGCCCTTTTATACAAGCATGTCTCAAAGGGCTTTACATTGCATCATATACATAGTACATCACACCATGCACCACACTACACACAAACATGTATATTTGTTCAAATCTCCACCCGGTCCTTTCTGTGTGGAGTTTGCATGTTCTCCCCGTGTTTGCGTGGGTTTCCTCCGGGTGCTCCGGTTTCCTCCCACAGTCCAAAGACATGCGCTTGTGTGTAGTATGTATATGATGTGTAGATGATGTAGTATGTATATGATGTAATTAGTATATGATGATGTAGTATGTATGTGATGATATTTAAGTCGCTTTGGATAAAAACGTCTGTTAAATGCCCTCATGTAATTCAAATACCTGTTCCTTGTTTACAAAGACAGCAAATAGTGTTTACGTAGTGTGATACAATGAGTTCTCCTTTATCTACATCTGATTCATCAGTGCTGCATCACCCCAACAATTAGTTCCTACGGGCAATTAGCTAGTCCTTCTAAGCTCTCCACCCCACCGAGCATGCTCACACAACCATACACACAACATGCCGCCCTGGACTGACAGACTGACTTATTCAGGTTATTAATCAACCTAGTTGTACTTTGCACATCTGTGACTTTGTCTGAGCTTCACAATGTTCAACTTCATGCCATTTTGTTCAACCTACTCATGATTGTGACCCTATGGTACACAGGATTACTGCACTACCAGACACTCACTACTGTTACCAAGTATGCCAATGTAGCTACACTGGAACAGTTCTTAGGCTTTGAATGTATACATGGATTGTGTTTATGTTTAGTCTTCCTCATACAGTGCATCTTGCCTGGACTATTACATGAGGTCCTTTTATGTGCAGTCCTACACCTAGTCTGTCAGTCCCATATTGTGTGTGGGAATTGATCTATAGGTTGCATGGCAAAGGCATTGATGAACACTCACTGCATTACAGATTATATCCGTTTGTGTGTTGACATTACTATTTCAAGGAAAACAGTCCACTGCTTTCTCAATAACAAACATCATGGATATAAAGTCCCTCCCCTATAAGAAGTAGCAGGCTTTTGGGAGGGGAGTTAGGAAGGTTCAACATAAGCAAGGCAGATGGTCCTGACAGCATCAGCCCCACAGTGCTAGTCAACTAGCAGAAGCTGTCTCAGTGCCTAAGATGGGATACCCACCCCAGTGCCCTGAATGACTACAGACTGGCGGCACTGACATCTCATGTCATCTCACAACCTTGGAGAGGCTGGTCTTGCAGCACTTCAGACCCTTGGTGAGGAGTTCCATGGAGCCCCTCCACTCTATACCAGGCTGACATAAGCATGGACGATGCCATGATATACCTACTCCACTCCCTGGACACCCGGACGCATGGTGAAAATCATTATTTTTATATTTATCCATTGCTTTCAACACTCTCCAGCCCCTCCTGCTCAGGGAGAAGCTCGGAGTGATGCAAGTGGACAATGTATTATAGACTACCTAACTGACAGACCAAGCAGAGCAGTGTGTTGGACATGCTGCAGAGTTGCATTGGAGTTAGCATTAGTCCCAGGGAACTGACTGTCACCATACCTGTTCACCCAATATGCCGCAGACCTCAGATGCAAATGTGGGTCATGCCACCTCCAGAACTCCTCTATTGTGGGATTCGTTGGTGAGGGCAAAGAGGGGTATAGGAGTCTGGTGGAGAGCTTTGTTGGGTGGTGCAAGGAGAACCAGCTGGTGCTCAATGTCAGTAAGATGAATGAGTTGGTAATGGATTTTCAACTGACAGCTATCACTATCCAGGGTGAGGAGATGGAGAGGGTGTAGTCCTACAAGTACCTGGGGGTACATATCAACAACAAACTGGACTGGTCTGGCAGTACACCCTCTACTGTTCGTCTTGAGGATGCTCAAGTCATTCAATGTGCACATCAGACTATGCCACATTCTCTACCAATCTGAAGTGTCCAGTGTATTGTTCTTTGCTGTTGTATATGTGCTACTAGGAGGCTGGTAGGAGGCAATGTCAAGGTAGGAGATGCCGGCAGACTCAAACTAGGAGGAGCCTGGACAGCCTGGAGGTGGTGGCAGAGAGGAGGATTAGGTCCAAACTGAACTCCATCTTGGACAATGCCTCCTACCCTATTTACAATGAGCTGATACAGCTACAGAGCAACTTTAGCCAGCAGCTCCAGCGATGTACCAAGAACGTTTCAAGTGTTCATTCTGCCATCTGGCTGCCCAATGCTTTCTGCCACAATAGCCCAGCTAACTAGGAAGTTGCTAAACCCTGATCACTATGATTTTGTACTGTTTTCTTATGTTCCTGTGCTCTGGACTACTCTTTATGTCTGCCCTGCTTTGTACACTCTGACTTGTTTAATGCACATATTTCTGTACGCATTTCTTAACATGACCGGTACATTTCACGGCACGGTACGGCACGGTGGCTCAGTGGTTAGCACTGTCGCCTCACAGCAAGAAGGTCCTGGGTTCAAATCTCACCTAGCCCTTTCTGTGTGGAGTTTGCATGTTCTCCCCGTGTTCGCGTGGGTTTCCTCCGGGTGTTCCGGTTTCCTCCCACAGTCAAAGACATGCAAATAGATATGTTTGTGTGTAGTGTAGTATATGATGTGATGTACTATGTATATGTTGCATACAATGTAAAGCCCTTTGAGACATGCTTGTATAAAAGGTTATATAAATGTAAAAAAAAACGTGAACAACTTGAAAACGACACATTTCTGTACATATGTTACTTCCATTTGTAAATCTGGTAGCGTGAATAGCTAACAAAACACATTTGCACATCTGCACACATTTCTGTACTGTAAATCTGATAACAGCTAAGACTTGCACATCAGCTCTGTAACTCTGTAAATGTATGTGCATAGCCAACTATTTGCTCACCCAGAATGTAGGCTCTTGTACTGGACTGTAAGTTTGTAGACCTGCAAACTGCACAAAATGTACGTCATCAACATAGTGAACATTATTTCAAGCCAACGTGAGCTCTGTAGTAGTGGCAGAAAGATGCTGTGTCTTTAATCTTCATTGCCTTCTTTTTGTTTTATTTTTCATCTACATCCTATTCCTTACAGCTGCAGTGACCCAAATATCTTGTCGCTCATATATCTCATCAATATTCAGTAGTAGTCTTTGGATGCAGTAAAATAAACAAACAGAAATTAGTTATTTAACTGTCAGGAGAGAGAGACCTATGCATCATATTGACTTAGTACTTGAAGGTGAACAAGCTTTATTATTGAGTAGGCATAAGTTACAGTAGTTAGAGGAAGATGGGGATTGGAGATGTGAGCAGACATAAGCCAGCAATTTACAGCCCTGCCAGAGATAGTCAGCACCAGTCTAAGACCTGACCAAATCTGAGTAGACTACTTCATAGGACTCACTATGCCATGAGAAGACATGGTAGATGAGGCATATGAAAGGGAAAGATACACTGAGCTAGCAGCCGAGGTTGAACAGTAAAGCTGGAAAGCCAGGGTACAACCTGTGGAAGTTGGGTGCTATGGATGTGTAGCTACATGCACTACTAGTTTACTCAGGGAGTTAACGATTTGTGGTCAGGGATTACAATCAGCCAAAAAGGCAGCTTCTAAAGCAACCAACAAGACCTGCCAGTGGCTCTGGGGGGAAACAAATGACACCAGTTAGGGTCCAAAGCATGGAAAGGGATCTCATGACTAAGACATGAGATATGCATAGTAAATGGGTAGCCATACACCATTCTCAGCTCTTGGTATAATTGTTTTAAGCTTACTGTTTGCTGATACACTTTGTGAACTGTAGGTTGTTTCAAGCCAGGAGGGTTGGTAGTCCGATTACCATATTATTGTTGAGACCAATAAAGAGGTTATGAATTATTAGGTGTAAATGTGTCAGCTGTGTGTAGATACAATGTAGGCTAGATGAGTAGAGCTCTGATTAGTGTTGAGAGACTTGAGCCCTATTCAATAAAACATCTGTGATAGGAGGTGCCCACTTGCCGTTTACGTGCTCTCACCCACCCCTTTTCCTCTAACATCCAAGCTAGGTTTCTACATATGCTTTCCCAAAATAGCACATGAGAAAGCAACATCAGATCCTGTGCATTGTTGAATGTCTGTGTCTGTAAGGTGTCAGCACCGATTACCCAAGTCACATTTCTTGTTTACCTTTTGTCCTTGGTGAATAAAAATGATTCTGAATCAGACTGATGTGCGCCTGCAGGTGTCTAAGCAGGCCAAGGAGTTCCTGGAGTTTGTGTATGAGGAACCCCTGCTGGATGTAAAGCAGCTCAACCCTTGTCTGTATGAGCACTGCGAGCCTCTCAGTGCTGTGCTGCATCTCCGCCAGCAACTCCAGTCACTGCGAGCCTACTTGTTCAGCTGCCAAGCCACCATTGCTGAGGACCTCCGACGAAGGTAGGGGCTTACCGTACTTGGGGATGGCTGCGATGGTAGTTGTGGTTTGTTAGGAAGGTAAGCTTGTCACAATACACTTATGCAGGGTTTCCTTTAATGCTTTACAGTCTACAAACAAAAAACCCTAACAAAACAACAACCCTGCCTTGACTGGAAAATCCTGAAGTTCTCACATTTTGTCATTCATTCATTTATTTGAATTGAGACCAAAGCAGTGTTGAAGAAAGCATCCAGTTGTATCATCTGCTGGACAAAAGCGACATTGTGAGCAATGAGGAGCAGATTATTTTGGGAGCATTTGGGATACATTGTTGCAACTTTAGCTAATGTCAGATAGCTAGAATTAATTTGATAATATAAGCATATCCTGTCTAAATGTTTGTTATTTAGCTATGTTAGCAAGTAAGATAAATACCTCAAATTATTTATTTTTTTCATGTCAGTGCAAGCTAGTATAGGTTTGACTTGTCAAACACAGTACAAACCAATTAAATATGGGTTCTTTCCCTTGCATTTGAAGCAGAAATTGCAGAAAAATAAGGGGAAAAAACTCAAGGCTCCACAGTGCAGGTAGTAGCCTGATTGTGGTTTATTTGTGGTGATTTGCTATCATGCTGTAAATACAAAGAGCTGCAAAATGTTTTAGATGTGCACCTTTTTTATTGAGTTGTGCATGTTGTTTATATTGACAGTTTGATTCCTTTTTCATCCCACCCCAAACAAAGAAGATAAGAACTGTGGAAATGAATCCAATCAGAGGAAGGTGAAGAAGAAAGATAGAGTTGCTTGGCTGGGTGAATATGTGGCTGAGTGAGCAGGGCAAAGGAGGGTAAAGGGGGTGAGGGGGACACAGCCTCACTGGTGATCTGGCACCGTTAGCAAAGCCACCTCTGACATCCAAATGCCTTTTTATATGACATTGAGTTCTAGACATGAGAAGTGAGGACTTACATGGAAAATTTGTACTTTCTGGCTAGTCCTCACCATGAGATGGGCCTTTTTTTAGTTTATGGGTCAGGTTTAGCGTAAACGATAAGAATAGACATTATTGGTGAGGGTTTTTTACCAATTTGTCATCAAAATGAGACCCTCTTTTACAAACCAATATCACAATGCTTTGTTTAGAATCACAGTAAGCACAGTGTTCTTATATTGTAGCCCATGTGTTGTGACATGAAGTACCTGATATTACCCAACCTTGGTGCATATACTATAATCTCTGACAGGCGAAAACCTCTTATCTCCAGAATGTGAGCTTTTCAGGAACTAAGAAAAATAGCCTAGTTTTAAGTTTGATGACAATGCATGTTTGACTTTATCCAATTGGATGTGAAAGGTTTTTAAAGAGGTTTTCTCAACCCATAGAGGAACATGTAATCCTTCGATTGAAGTGAAAACATGAAAATCACTATAATTTGAGTTCACATGATGACATGTTTGTATGTGGATGATGATATTTGAGGGTTTGCGTGTGTGTGTATAGATTCAAAATTCAAGATTTAAAAAAAACATAATGATAGAAACTTAGGTTAGGGGCTCACAAATGACATACACAATGACATTAAAACACAAACAATTTCCTACATGCATATATATACAGGCCATGGTGAGGATGACCTACTAAGAGCAGGTGGACTATGATGAAGCAGTGTGGAATGTAGACAGTATGTCTGTGTCCAGTTGAAAGGCCTCTCTGTTGACTACCCAGCCACTTTGAAACTGAACATCTGAAGGGTCATCTCCTAGTATGGTGTGTGTGTGTGTGTGTGTGTGTGTTTGTTTGTTTGTTTGTTTGTTTGCATGCGTGTGTGTTTGTAAGGGTATGGGTATGGTTGTGTGCATGTGTGTACACTGCTATGAATTGTATCTGTATGCATTCCTATGCATATATAATGTGCATGCATATACATACAGAGTGTGTGTGTATGTGTGTGAGTCAGGGGGAATTACTGTTTATTTGAGAGGGGTCCCACACTGAAAGCGCTGTCTTGTTAGCTGATGAATGGTCCTTGCCCTGGTCCAGGTCACTAACATATTCCTCCCCATAGACCATTTCTGAGAGAATCAACCACCTCGGCAGATAGACTGGAAACGTTTTATTGTATTTTGTTTATTCATTTTTGTCCTTTTGTGTTCAGTAATTTTTTGTGGTTAATGTGTGTGTGTCTGTGTTCACTCATGTATTTATTTGTGCATATGGATTTGCTTATATATCGGGCCGATATTAGCTTTTTATTAAAAATGGGATATAGGCCAGTTAGTGTCGTCCACCTCTGTTATGATGCAGTTTGTTTGATTACATATTTATTGTAAAATTGATAAATGCTACACTGGTTGTCTATGGTAACCTTAACCTGAATTGATTCTAATGCAACATTCAGATTGCACAAGTATGCACACATGTTTTATTATTATTATTGATTTAATTGGATAGTTTTAATGTTCCATGGTCTAAATGCTCTTTCAGAGGCTTCAGAGGTATCATACCAAGGAGCTTCAATCCAAAACTATCAGTGTTGCTATAGGCCTTTAAAAAAAACATATCGGTCAACCCCTTGTGCAGGGCAGAGCAGAGCAGCATCATGGCGTTCTGTGTTTACTTCTGTCCCATTAGCCAGCGCCGGCTAGTGCCCCGACACTTCCAAACACTGCAGGATTAATGAGGGCCGTGGCGCTAAAACCTTCCCCTAGCCATCAGTCTACTCTAAGGAGGATCTGAAGGAATATATATATTGCATACAGACAGAGAGCCATGGACACACACACACACACACAAGCAGTAAGTCAGAGAGTACTGTATTTTTGGCCCAGGGCAGCATTTCTCAACCTCAGAGGTTCCCACCTCTCTGATGGTGTGTTGCTGAGCAGCCCCTAGCCTAGATAGTGTGCAGAGTAAAGTCTGTTTTCTGGTATTTTAATGTAACAGCTCAGTGAAGGTGACAATGCCTTGGCTCGATGATAAGATAAGATAAGATCAACTTTATTGTCCCGGAGGGGAAATTTGTCTTGGGCAAAAGTGCACCACACAGCTGCAATCACAGGCAATACAATACAAACCAAGAAAACTGGCTACTATTGAATATACTAGAATAATTGTCTAGAAAGCACTGGGTGTTTTGGAATAAATGTGTGTGGATATTTAATATTTTGAATAGGCCAGGAAAGTCAACAAGTTCAGTGCATCAGTAGTAGCAGTAGTGTCAGGATCACCACTAATCTAGCTCCCAAGTACTCATACACGAGTTGGCAAATGAAGCTGTCTGCTGATAGGTGAAAATGCTGAAATGCTGCTATTTGTGAAGTTAATTGGCAGAGCACTCAGTGTTTAGAAGATGAGCATTGGCTATTCAGACTAAATGCCATTCTGTTTTATTAGCCCTAACCCCTCAAACTGCATCAATAGAAAATCCAAGGAAAAAGACGTCACAGTACTGGACACACTGTTTGATATCTGGTGATATCTGGGAAGTGCAGAAACACCACAGCAGTGAGCGCTGAGCACCAAAGATGGAGACAAAATGTATAAAACCAGAAAATAAACAGGATCTTGAGGATTACTAATGACCGGTGAAGTCAGTCATCAGTACACGTATCATTGATGGGTAACCCTCTACAGCCACCCACTAAACTGCTACGATTTCCAGGAGTTTTGGATTAGCCAGCATGTGCTGCATAAGTGGTTAGAAGTTATTTTGGAGAGGAGCTGAGTTCCTTTCATCAGAATAATTAAAACATGGAGATGGTCTGAGATTTGTCTTTGGATTCAAAGGGAGGAGAAAGCTGTCACTGCCCACGCTCTCTACTGTAATCTAACGCCCACCTCTCAACCTCACCGACAGCACACACACACTCGCACACAGCTGATCCATATTTCCAGAACTTCCCACAGAGTTTTGGGGCAGACTTTCAGTAGTTTATCTGCTGGTTCACCCAACCCACACACTTACCCAGGTCAGACCCTCCTTCAGCACACTGTATCATAATCACTGAATGATAGCTGGATACTCACACTTAATGAAAGGTGCGTCTACGAGAGAGGAAAGAGCATTGAGGATCGCAACATAAAATGGGGAATCAAATATTTTCAATTGTTATACAAATATTGTGGATGTTGGCACGTGTGTGCGTGCGCACATGCAAACATGCATGGATTTGTGCATCTACTGTATGTAATCTAATCCTAAATAGTAGTAGTTCTCATGTACTGTTATCAAGACAAACACACACTCAGGGTGTGTTCATCTAGGCACTGACACACACGTATTTGTGTGTTCCTATAAATGCCGTGGTGGTAGCCAATGGTTACATGCCAAACAGAGCAGTTTATCAGTGGTGCCTAACACCACGAGGTGTCTGGATCACAAATAGAACACGTGCGCGCCCGTGCGCACACACACAAATACACACAGCATTTGTATTCTTGGTGACACTCATCACAGCTTAGACTGGATTTAACATGGAGCCATCCATCTTAGTCGTCTGAGAGGAGGCCTCACACACACACACACACCTCCAGGCCAGAGCTATCATGCCTCTGTATTGTCGCTTATTGTTAGAACATGTAATGCTGCTGTCTCAAGAGATATATCTATAAGCCAGGGACTAATTTTTAATCTCTCCTCTCACCACCTTGTCTGCCAGTGATGATAATACTGTTCTTTACACCGTAGCCTGAAAGGCAGGGGGTTGTCCATTGAATTAGTGTAATGTGCAAATGTAATGTACAGCTCTGATGTAACCATGTGATCATCTTTCAAAATGAATATGCTCACAAGATTTGAGCCTTCCATTTAGCAACTGTCCTGGACAGTGGATAGTTCCTGTTGCCTTGAGGCCTGAAATGAAAACTCAGACTTTATTCACTTTCCTTTGATACAGGATCACTCACCTGTGAGTTTATGTGTCTGTCTACTGTGACAGTTTCATCCGGTGAAATCATGCTAGCCCTGCCGCTGAGTTTTTTCAATACTCATTTTGTCAAGCATGTGAAAGTCGACCCAGTAGATGTGTTTCTTGATTTTGACTAAACTTGGAGGGATGATGTATCTTCAAACGTTTACACGGTATTTCACGGTATGATTAAAGGTAAAAATGTCAAACTTTGAAATTCCATAACTGCTACACCACTGGCCCGATTTTGATGAACGCATCTAGGTACTGATTGCCTCAAGGGGTGCCTGCATCGCATCATTCATGGGGGACGACATGCTTACTTGTCTATCTTTTCACAGGATCTTCCCCAGGGAATACCTGCTACAGCATATCCACCTCTACTCCATGGCTGACCTGCAGCAGGTACACACACAGACACACACGCACACATACAGACGGGTGACAAATTAAAGGAAAAAACTGAATACATGATTGGAGAAACATAACGAATGCAGATGCTTCTATACAGTTGGACTGCATGATACAATTAAGCATTTAACATCCTATCATGCTCTGTGCATAAAAATGTTGAGCAGGCCTACTTGACCTCGATTTTGTATCAAGATGGCAAGAGGAAATTATCTAAGTTACTTTAAAAGAGGGTTCATAATTGGGACACGGGTGGCAGGAGCTTCAGTCACAAATGCTGCTCAACTGTCTAGTGTTTCAATAGGAACAGTGACTAAAGTGACATCTGCATTTAGATCTGTGGGAAAGACATCAGTCAATAGGGTCGGCAATTGTGGTCAAAAGTGCACATTTGATGACCATGCATTAGTGCGATATGTAAGGAAAAACAGAAGAGCAACTCTTGTCATTGCAGGACATGATCAGACTGTCAGCAAGAACAATCCGTCAACAACTACATAGAGACGGATATTATAGTAGGGCTGCAGTGCATAAACCCAGACAAATGCACATTTGAGAGTTCAGTGGTGCAAAAAGCATCTGGTCTACAGAGATGTGGAAAAAGTGATACGGTCAGACATTCTTCACCATATTCTCGACTAGTGTGTGAGTGCATGTGTGGCGTACACCAAGAGAACAGTACAGGCCTGGATGCTGGACCCCTACAGTGAGGGGGTCCGGTGGCTCTGTTATGCTGTGGGGTCCACTTGTCCCCTTAGAGGGAAGGGTCACTGCAAGTTATTCTGAGTGATCACTTTAATCCTATGATGAAACATTTCTATCCTGATGGGAATGGTCTCTTCCAGGAAGACACCGGGCATGAGGGGTCACTGAATGGTTTGATGAGTATGAAAATGATGTGAATCATATGCTACAGCCTTCGCAGTCTCCTTGTGTTCCCTCTTGATTAAGTCTTAGTCAAACAGGACTGGCACCTGGGAAAATCACCACAAGTAATCAGGTGTGTGTGTGTGTATGTATAAGGGCTGTCTATTGCCCTAAAAATATTATTATATTATTTGGTTTACTGAAATGAGTCAAACTCGACTTAAATTGCAATGTGAATGATAAAATGTATGTAATATTGTTGCATAAAAGCGCAATGAACACGGCGCAGTGTGTTGTAAACAGATAGTCTATTCACAGTTGATTTACAACGTGGTTTTTCCGTTATTCAATTTTTTGAAACATTCGTGTTTTTTGTCTTAAATTTGCCTGAGTGAAGATGAGAGTAAATCACCTGGTTGCCTTTTACTGAGGGGAATCCAAATATCTGCCAAACTTCACTTTGGAGGAGCATAAATCTCCTTGTCAGGCTGAGTGTTTTCTGCCGTGATGCCGGTAGCAAAAGTGTGTGTGTGCTAACAACAAACTAGCAGGCTAGTAGAAGAGATCGTGAGACCCACATGGAATTCAGCGGCAGTATCTAGTTGTCTGTGTGAGCTGGAGGTTGGAGGCAAACAACCACAAATGACTGAAAAGTTCTATTGTTTGTCATTATGCTGTACCCTGCCCTCTTTTCTCTTTCACCCCCCTCTCTCTTTCTCTTTGTGTCTCTCTCTATGTCTCTCTCTCTCTCTGACTCAGAGCTGGGCCAGAGACTCTTATGGTGAAAGAGATTGGGCGTCCCCCCTCCACTCCCACACTCTCTCTC
>OMOT01089181.1:0-34624 GCA_900312575.1 Acanthochaenus luetkenii | reverse complement strand
CTTGAGCAAGACACCTAACCCCAAATTGCTCCCGTTGAGCAGGTTGGTACCTTGCATGGCTGCCTCCGCCAACGGTATGACATGTAAGTCGCTTTGGATAAAAGAGTCTCCTAAATGCTGTAATGTAATGTATGTAAGTCGCTTTGGATAAAAGCGTCTCCTAAATGCTGTAATGTAATGTAGTGAAACTATGATGCTTGAATGACTCATTTTGGATTAAAAATAACTTTGAAATTGATACTTTTCAAAGGGCATCAATACCAAATGAGTACCATGCGAGTATCAATACCAGTTTCGATCCGCCCATCCCTAGTAGACATTCCTTTCCCAATTTAGCCGCATCATCAGCAGATGGTTACTGTAAAATGATGATGGAGGCTAAACGGTCCAGATTACATACAGAGCCACGCTCGTGATAAGAGCTGATGATCCATCGCATAAAACTTTTTTCTGGTTGTAAATCAGGGGAATAATTAGCACGACTGAAAACTGTTGTTTAACAGGCAAAAAAATGCAACAGTTTTGTTCTGCGTCATGCTGCTCTCTGTGTGTTTGTTATTCCAGTCCACGTGTAGAGAACGTAAAGCGGGGTCGGGGATAATGTAAAATACGACCGTAAAGCAGTTCTGCTGCTTTTTTTGCGGCAATGGCGATAGAGGAAAATATCTATGATAGACATTTTCCTAATGTACTAGGTCAGTGTCAGCTATGATCGATTCAAGAGGTTGAGTGAGTGTTACACAGATGAGCCGTTGTGAGGAATCATTGATTCCCTCCCTGCATGTCATGGTAAATAACTACTTTAGTTGGTGGTTCCCCCGCAAAAAACAACAACATTTCCATAGACTCTGGCCACTGATTCCAAACTGGACTTCTATTGTGAAATGTGTTTCACCAAAGGCAAAATAAGAGCACTATCTACTTCCTGTCACACGCTAGCGGAGCAAGGCTAAAGCAGCATTTTGGAGATCGATGCTTTGAGATTAGAAAACATCGTTAGGAAAAGACAAGGCAGGATATATCGACCTTCATCTTGTCCTGGCAAAAGAATAAGAAAGGGAGGATGTGTGCTAGGTTTGGGTGTATGATAGACATTTGTCTATCGTCCCACGATATATATCGTCATCTTGAACAGCCCTAGCGACGTGCATACAAATTCAAGTTGATTTATTTATACAGCCCTTTATCACAAGCTTGTCTCAAAGGACTTTACAGAAAATGAGCCCAACTAGATCTAACTGAACAATCAATGGAATTACAGAATAGTTTAATACAAACTTGTAACTGTGCATAACGCCATTGCGGCGCCTTATACAACATTTGAAATAGTTAATGCGTAACGTTACACTTATGGAACGAAAAACAATATTAAAAATTACAATTTTCGGGGGAAATGGTCGGTGCAACACGCAATTTAAAAACCGGGACATTTTAAGGATTTTTGTACCATTTTTTTGTGTTGAAAGGAGACAGTCGAGGTGGTTCTGGCATCTTGTAAGGACGCTACCTGGTCACCCCCCTAGGGAGGTTTTCCAGGCACGTCCAGCTGGGAGGAGACCACGGGGCAGACCCGAGGACTAGGTGGAGGGATTATATCTCCACGCTGGTCTGGGAACGCCTTGGGATCCCCCAGTCACAGCTGGTTAATGTGGCCAGGGAAAGGGAAGTTTGGGGGCCCCTGCTGGAGCTGCTACCTCCGCGACCCGACTTCGGCTAAGCGGTTGAAGATGGATAGATGCTCTACTCCTTAAAGTAATCACTCAACTGAAAATGAATGCAATGTAGACTCCAACTGCATGGAAAGGAAGCCCCTTATTGCACTGCTGTAGCTAATATACTTTCATTAAGAAAACATGGTTGTAAGGAGCATTAAAACAACCTAGCACAGTAACATACCAGCATATATCAGTTTCTGTCCGGCGATGGGAAAACTGTCCTTCCCCTTCTCATGTTCAATCTTTTCTTTTAATGTTTTTACCTGTGGAAATAAGAACACAACACTTTCCTTAAAAGTTACCAAGTTCTGTAAAATAAAAAAGGAATTAAACATGCAGCTGTAATAAAGGGAAGACTTGCACCTCAGAGCAGAAATAGTGCAAGACAATGTAATGGAAACGTACACGCATCACAAATATAAGTTGAATGGACAGCTGATACTACTGGCTCGTTGTGGCCCACTTAAGAGTTCAGAAACCATGTTGGACACTGGACTCAACAAATTAACAGAATTACAGCATAATAAAGGGAAATAGCAAGTGAGTTTTTTGTTGCGTTTAAAAAGACAGTTTAATGACAGTATACCCTGAGCCAGGTTGATCCTAGGTATAGGGGCCGCGATTGCATATGCTCAATTTATTTATGTCATTAATCCGAATTCTGCCCCAGGGAAATGTTTAAAGGTTTGTTTGCAATTCTAAACCTATGCTTTAGTACAATACATAATTGCTAAAGCTTAATAATGATATAATCCCAAAACACAAACCTTGTTATGGGTCAATTTAAACAATCCAACAATAAATAAAAAATGTAGCCACAATTTATACCTACAATAGAATAAAAGCAAGGCTCAATCCGTTTAATTTCAACCACAGAATTTGTGGCAGGTGTGAGGGGCTCTAAAGGAGTCTGAAAGGTGAGAAACTTTTTTTTTTACAATTTCTTTACTTTGTTCCAGGGCTTCCGTAGTTAACAGCCTCCCTAACTGTAGCTAGTTACCGCTGAGTTTCTAATGGACTATACAACAAAATAACGTTAGCTTCTGTTTTATTAGTCAACCCTTAATGACTAGACAACATAAGTAACTACTCCTTCCAAGTATTATCCCTGGAAACTAGCAAATTAACGCTAGTAGCCAATTAGTCCGGAATTTCTCATTCAGCATTCAACCACAACACTTTAGTAGACAGCCAATTAACTTGTAAATTAAACATTAACGATAACGTTGCCTTGTCAGCAGTTACTTTGTCATTTCCTCACCTGCATGTTGAGCCAGCCATTAGTTTGCACTTAGCTTGGCTGAACGCTGGAATGAAATAGTGTTCATTTATAGCTAATCGTGCGTGGACGTTGATTTATGTCATACGAAACCAACTGAACTCTAGTTTCCAGGCTGGCTAACAAACATTGAACGTGTCATCTTTTACCCCACCGGACACCGGTAAATGCTGACTTGAGGAAAAACTCATTTCCTAAACAATCACCTAACAGTTGACGCTAGTCTGTACCAAGTCTTGCGTCAAACAGTCATATTAACCCCAACACCAAGTCCGTTTAAAACGCTGTAAATAAAAACCGATCAAGTTGAAGCAGATCCATTTGAACTGATCGGCTAATTCCAAAGTGCTACGGGACATAAGGCTCCCACATCAACACAACACCCTCCACACATGCATGGTTTTGACTCTCACCGTCTCCTCTGCATCGATGTCGATTTTAAACGTTAGCTGTTGTAAGGTTTTCAAAATGATCAGCATCTTGGCGACTACGTTTATATCCCCGGTCTCTGCTCAAACGCCGCTGATCCAACTTGCAAGAATCCTGTCTGTTTTCGTCGGGTCATTACAAACTGCCAGCCGCCATGACAGTTTGGCTTTCTTCTTCTCTTTAACTAGGCGGGGGGAGAATGACGGCTAGCGCTCCTACTGGTTGCCTTATATTAATTAAATCCATTGATTTAACCAGAGTTCGTTTTAACGAATACAGCTATAATCGATGGAGTTTTCCTTAAATCAAAACCAACTCAGAAATATATATATATATATATATATTATTATTTTTAAGTTGTCCCCCCCATTCTTTGGAGAAGTGGTTGCACCCAACTCTCAAAAAAGAAAAACGAAGTTACTGCCACAGGTATTCATGATGTGACATTGGTTGTCATTCAATAAAATCAAGAAACAGTTTAATGGATGCATAGTCAGTTTGTCCAAACAAGTGTATTCTATGTCCTTAGGGTACCTTAAATAAGATAGCTCATTACAATTACTGTTAGCAGTTAGCTTCTCACACAAGCAAATGGCTGTCCATTGAGGTAGTACTTTTGTTTAAAGGATTTAATGGAGTTTGCGTCAATTAGTAAGTGAATATTGTGTCTACATGTTTATGTCTTTGTGTTTTACTTTTGGATTTATAAGTGTGTTGTTTATGGTGTTTTTCCATTGTCTTCCTCAAGATCGATTGGACTGGAATAACTAATAATATTTCCGTTTTCAGTCGCGCTAATTATTCCACTGATTTACAACCAGAAACTAATTTTATGCGCTGGACCATCAGCTCTTATCACGAGCGTGGCTCTGTATTTAATCTGGACCGTTTAACCTCTGTCATCATTTTACAGTAACTATCTGCTGATGATGCGGCTAACTTAGAAAAGGACTATCCACTAAGGATGGGCTGATCGAAACAACATTTGGTGTTGATGCCCTTTGAAAAGTATCAATTTCAGTTATTTTTAATCCAAAATGTGGTTGCGTCACTCAAGCGTCATAGTTCCCACTACGAGGTGGAAAACTCAGGTAACCTAGGTGTGTTGAAGGCAGCCTTACACTGTTCAAGTGAGACAGCAGTCATGAAGGGGGTTTAGTTTAATTGTACTTATTAATCAATATGTGGTTGTTTGTCTCTTATGGTCGTTTCTCTTCTGATACACTGCTGTAGTGTGTTGGTCATGTTAAATAAAAAGTACATTCATGTAACTGCTTTGGGGTCAGTTCTTAATGCAAACATTAATATTTTAATAATGCACCAGGTTAGAGGGTTTCTTGTACAATTTACAGCATTAGTTATCTGAGAATTTCTTTCATATCCAAGCAAAATTGGTAACTGAAACATCCCTAACCAAATAGATATTGAATCAAATCAATTTGGGAATTCAGTGGCGATACCCAGCCCTAGAGGCGCGTGGCTATTGTGGACACCCACAGTGAAACGTGTTGGAACCATGATTAGAACTGTCGGTAGCAACACTGTGAACCTGGTGATCTCGACAACGTGCAGTATTTGGGGTGGTAGAGTGGTGCATACACACACACGCACAGGAATACACAAACGGGTTTGTGGTGTTGGTCAGTAGAACTCGTGCAGGGAGTGGAGCGAGAGAGAGAGAGAGAGGGAGACACAGGGTGGAGCAGAGTGAAGGCCACTGGGATGTCTCCTCAGCCTGAAGCTATTTCCTGTTGGACAAGCTGTTGGGACTATTATTGGATTCTCCAAGGGCTCTGTGGACTTGATTGAAAAGGAAATCCTATAGGTCACTGAGAATGACACACACAAAAGCTAGGACAGATAACCATGAACAACACTACATGAACAGTGATTATTATCTGAACAATTCTTAACAGAACCAGTACTATTATCTGCAGATTAGAGACATTTACCAATACAAAGCACATCAGGTGTTGTGCTTCTAACTACAGTAGCGTGATTTATGCAGATGTGGCTCAGATATTGGGGTATTGGGGGGGGGTTAATGTGCCTCCTTTGACCAGTGATTTAGTTCACCCAGTATCACCAACAAGTAACATACATAGACCATTTCTTACAGGTCCTACAGACCTGCTCCTGGCTGGGTTTCCCAAAAGCACACTACCACTCAAATTAGGATTATATTTATTATGACTTGCGTTGAAAAAAAAGATGATCCTACTATGATGAGTTGGCGCCAACAGTGAGGGTCAGGTGTTTGTTCCTGTCCCTGGTCACATCTCCGTGACCTGTGGGTAGATAGGAGCACTCAGATACAGACAGCCGAGCTTTGGCCCTGCTCCTTGACACCTTAATGATATTTACTTATTTTGTATCTATGACCAAGGTGAAGCAGCTTCTCAATAGACCAATGCCAACCTCCCCTTTTGTCACGGGCCACCCAGAGGTGCCGACCGAATGGTCTGTGTTTGGAAGACGTTGGATCAAATAGAAATTACTCACCGTTTGATTAAGATTGTGAAAAAGGTAAGGCATTAAAAGGACGAGCACCCGCAAGGTCACTTGATTATACATCGGAGAAAGAAAAACACTTGAGTTGGTACTGGAATTTTCACGTCTAGAGTTTAGTATCACAGCACTCTGTCCTTGAAATGTTTTAGTTGTTTTTTTTCTCCACAATTTGCTATTGAGGAAGCTTTAATACTCGCGGCATCCGTCCTGATATGCATAATTCACAGATTTAGTGGACAAGTGATATTGCGCACGATATCAAGTGTGTGAAGTCTGCAGAGGATTTTAAAAGTAATTTACTTCACGTAGGGTGAGCTACAGCACGTGCTGCCCATTCTGTATTTAAATGATCACATAGCTTGATGCTACCCCTCAACGTCTGTGTTACCAAAGGAACCCAAGTCACATATGGTCACTTTTTTTAATCATGTACACATAAAGGGCGACACTGACAACTGTGTTTCCTGAGAGGAGAAAAACACACGATGAATTGTTATCTGATAACTTTATTATCAAGTTAAAAAAAGAATGAATTACAATATTTACAGAATATCCAGAGATAAATGGAATAAAATTGTAAACAATCATTCTAGGCAACATCACAACCCACCATCAGGTAATCAGATTTATATGGGAAGAAAGGCAAGGAGGAGATACTCTAGTGTCAAACTATGGAGAAAACAGTCTGAAGAGAAAAAAGAGAAATGCAATGGAAACAAACTAAACATATATACACGTATCCAGTGTGTTGTCAGCAGGGGCTAAACTTGGGGACGTGAGAGTACTGCAATCCAGAGAGACTGTACACAGTGAGGGATCCATAGTGATTTTCTATTAAAATAATCACAGAACCACCAATTTTGGGTGGACAGCTTCATTACCCGGAATGTCCCACTATATCCCCTGGTTTTGAGCGCTGGGGAACAAGCTGCCCCGGCAAAGCTCATTTCCACAACAACAGTTTTACTTTAAAAAAGCACCCACCCCACTGGGAGCATTACAGGCGGGTGCAACCTGAGGCCACACACCCGGAGCTAGTTTAACGTGTTAGCTGGAGCTCACCAGAGACGGAGCGCTGCTGCCCTCACCGTGTGGCCCGTCATGGCAGAAGAACCTCACGGACACTAGACTTAAAGACTGGACTGGACACAAGTGAGCCAAAAACACTAAATGTGAGTTTGTTGGTTGACTGATGGCAGCCAACCCCAGAGAGGGACCAAACAAGGTGGAAACTCCCAAAGGAACCATTTTTCTTGTCTCTTTCTTGTCAAGTTTATGATATTTTCTTCCACAATAAAAGCCCTGGCCATTAATCAGAAGAGAACTGCATTGCTTGCCTTCACGCGTTTAATTATCGTACAACCACACTGCTCTCACTATCTGTTAATTCCCGTTACAGTACAAAAAGGAGACGTTTTTCATTGTAACCAGACATTGTACAACAGCGTAATAACATTGGATTGGGGACTCAAAAAGCCCCTAAGGGTTATCTATCGTATTTAGATTTATTTTATTTCCTTTTTTTTTTAATGAGAACAACACCTAAAGGAAAAAGGGTTAAAGTATCCTTTCCGAAACACCACAGTTCAAACACTTAACGAGTAGTTTTGTTTTCTATACACGGCTGCAAAGATGTAGATTACCTGGGTTCCACTCATAGAACTCGGAAATCTGGTTCTACATTTCTATGGTTCCAACCTCGATTTCCTATTTCCATCAATGGTTCAATGCTCAGGAAAGACAATCACAGCAACCATAGCCAGCTTGCTAAGTATTTTGGTACCAAGGACACAATTATATTTGTTGTGTTCCTCTACAAATTTGACAGCTCAGAGTTATCAGTCACAAATTTCAGACTGTTCAACGTTGCTTATTGGTCTTATTGGAATTCGACATGAAGGTTGACTTAATTGCTATTCATTTCTTATAAGGCTTTGGGGCATTCAAGCAGCAACTTTCAACAAATACAATCTGCCTTTTTGTCAATAACAACAACAACAACAATACAGCTTTGTCTAAAAAGAAGCACACAAATGCAGGCTCTGACAGTCGTCTCAACACAATGGTAATATAGAATTTCAAGTTGGGGAACTTGACTTAGACCTTCAAATAAGTCTTCAATCTTCACATTACAGCCCAGTAGCACACATGTATGTGAAACAAATGGTTTCCAGAAATCTCTGTTGATGAGAAAATATACCACACCTACTACTGCTGCAACAGAAGTTGTGTTCCAGGGTAACCCTTACTTTTAAACTTCTATATAACATCGATTCCAATATCCTATTGGTACAGTCATGACACATTAAACATATCTCTGTAATGTTATGTAGATCTGCTGAGTGCACAGGTCAACTGCGATATTGGAATACCTGGAATACAAACATACTGCTTGATGGGAGAAGGTAGATGTAAAATAATCCCTTTATTTCCATCATCAATGAAATTACTGGACAACAACAAAGTAGTACAGTGGAAATGCTAAGGCTGAAGGCTTATACGTAGTATAATATCAAGGGACCTATAATATAGCAATTTGCTATAATCATTGGGGGGACTTGTCAATATTTCTATAAATTAAGAAGAAAATTAGTTGTGATTTAACTAGAATAGATAAGGTGCAACTATTCCTCAAGGAATACTTCTACACAGTTAACACAAGGCTAAGATTAAGAAGAAGAAAAAAAACATACAAGAAAAAACAAGAAAAGGTAGCTAGCTAGTAGTGGGCCAGGGATGTAAATGCTTTTATACCCCATCGGTTCCTTTTAGGTAACCCTGATTTGGATGTGCAGGGGGGTTGTAAAAGGTGCTTGAAAAAATAAATGCTTAAATTTAGTAATCAGTTTGGACAACAATCTCGATAAATAGCTTAGTAATTGTATCTAGGTGGGATCTTTCACTGTGGATTTGACCAGAATGTCAGCAATAAGAGTTCTGTTCACTATTGGTTACCAATATATTAAGATCTGTCCTAGGGGACTGCCCATTTAAAGAGCTCAGCCATTTTAAAACAAGTAGGATGCAGCACAACCTAATACTTCTAATATGTAACACATACAATCTAATAATGCGCCAACTCATGATAATTCACTTTCTTTATTAAATTTTAAAAGTTAAAATTTCCTTTAGCATCCTACTTGAATATCCAACTCAGTGTTGATCCTACCAAATGTTATGATTTTCTAGCACAATATCCTGATAGGCCACAATTATTTTCAACCAAACTGTTGATCGTTTTTGGTCTCAAGCAATTCTTTGTCTTCCACATACAGGTTTTGACTTCTCTGCGATAGGTCGGCGGGATACCCTTCCTCGGCAATGATGCTGGACAGCTCCAATCCTGTGTCCATCAAGACAGATGAGCATATGGCAGGTGAAGTGGAGGCCTCCATTTCTGAGGTGTTGCTGGTGTCCATGTTGTTGCTGTTAACCATCCTACAAGAGAAGGAGAGTGCAAAGATCGGCGTTTTCAACATGGGGAAAAACAAGATAAATTATGAACAAGCAGAAGACTGAAGCGACAGAGGGCACAATTCTAACTATGTAGAGATATGCAATAGTGTGAAAACTACCTACGGCACAATAAGCACACTTTTCCACTCCAAGACTGCTTTACCCCATGCGTAACCCGGAAGTTAGAATGCATAGACTGGGACATTTGTGTAAAACCAAATGAAGTCCCACATAAAGGTCTGTATTCTGTCCAGAGACAAAGACCAGAAAGACGGGCAAAGAGGGCCATGGTGAGCATGACATAGGCACACAAAGAGAGAGTAGAACAAGAAGAGAAAGAATAACAAAGTTTTTAAAAAAAACACTAACATGCCGTGTCGAAGAACATGTCGTTCCCACTCGGTGCTATCGGTGAAGCAGCGACCACAGAACTCACAGGGCAGACGCTTCTCTACACCGCTCGACCCATTGCTGCCGCTGCTGCTACTGGGAGATGCAAGGGCTTCTGAGAAACAGAGTTCAAATGATTAGCCGATCTCAAACATGCTGAACAGGCATGCAGAAAACATTTCATCCTTTCAATCTTGTTGTATTTGCCTGTTGTATTTCCCTGTAATTAATTAATGTGTAATTTTCCGTGTTCCTTATCTGACTGACTTGTATTTACTATTATTTTATTGTCTGTAAAACCCTCTGCTACTAAATTAGAAAAATACTATACATATGAAGTCTATTATTATAATTCCATTGATAATTCATCAGTAATTATATATGAACCAGCATGTAAAATGCTTCATGTGCTATGTAGACCTGGGGTGGGCAACCTTTTGGGGCATGAGGTCTACTTTTTCCTTTAATGAGCAACCAACACCAGTCAAGCAGAAGCAGTGACTTATATGAGAATTAAATGAGGAAATAATTCCAGAATTATAATAAGGCATAAATTGTGCCTATTGGGGGAGATAAACATTATGCACATACTAGGTATTTGTATCTACAAAACAAACATGTAAGTTATGGGACATCCAAAATTCCCCAGGTTCACTTCCAGCCCATTTGCTGAGGGCAAAAATTTATGATATTGTTTCCATTGTTTTACTGATTACTACAATATTTTGGAAGCATGATCGTTTCTTACTGATGAATAAAATATGTACAATATATACTTAAAAAGACAGGAGATATGTTGCACTTTGATATAAAATGCTGAGAACAGCACGTACAATTTTTCTTCTGCAGATACCCATTCACAGGGTAATACCAATATGTGTTATGACGAAATGTGTTCTGCAATAGGCTAGTACTGCAGCCAAACAGTGTCCAGTAGTGCTTTCTGTTGATCTTGACTGGACAGGTGTGAAATATACTTTTGTTCTTTAAGTAGTCACTACAGCCGTACTTTGACATCATCTTCTCTAAGATTCATAGTTTAAATATTATTTGAAAGAATAATTTTCCTGTGGTAGGATTTAACAGTCTGATTCCAGATTTCTGAAACTGATGAAAATATTTTTCTACACCTAGTAGTCAGTAAATTAAACCATTTTGAAGTGGGATGTTGACATGGAAGAGTAGGTGTATTCTCACTTGCTGATTTGAGTCACTGGTGGCGGTCAAAACTTTAGAAACAAACCCGCCCAAATCAAGCTCCATATGTTTCAAGTTTGTTTTATCTCACCAGTACAATTTTCTTTGTGAAAATAATAATGCATCATTATCTAGTTCGATCACAAATTGTCCTTTGGTCATGGACATTACTTAGTTTTGCAATCCTCAACACATCCTCATGACTCATGTCAATATGCCATGACAGAGGCCAGCCCATGAAAAAAAAGAAAAAAGGAGTGCCACTGAGCAAAAGTAGAGACGGGATTCTTATGTGCATTTACATTTCAAACTAATTCTGTGCTTGACTGGCAGGCACATTACGACCACCTGGTACATAGCAAACGCCATGTTGCCCACCTCAGGTATGGTCAATATGTAACACACCGAAGGAAAGCCATAGATAATATTCATAATATTCAACAAAAGGAAAGGTGGTTCATTAATGATCGTCTGCATTTACCTTGTGGGGCAGGCTTCTCTGCCTCCACCTCCTCAGCTTCCTCCTCTTCTTCCTCCTCCTCTTCGAAATATTCCTCTATGTCTTCATCATCCATCTCTCTTTGTTCCTCCACATCGTTTCCCATCATTTCCATTCGTTCATCCTCTTCTTCCATAGCTACAGTTCCATCCACAGCCGTCTCAATCATGTCTCTCTCCTCTTCTTCCTCTGCGCCGCTCCCTTGTTCCTTCATCATCTCCAACTGGTCCAGGTTGACCCGGCCCATCAGCTCAAAATTTCGGATAACCTGATTAAAAGCAGGAGGTAGTTTTCAGTTTGGTATAGTTCATTTTGTTCAGTTTGTTCTAGCAGTATTAATCTGGGAGAGCTCCTAACACATTTGCCAATGAATGTAATTAACTTATATAAACGTGTTGGACAAAGAAGTTTAGGTTTATTTAGAGAAAGTATTAAGTTGAAGTTCCATTAATGATGTGTTTTTCTATTATTATTTGTAATTTATTATTTTCACTTTTATTACAAATTTCTTTTGATCCAATTGTCCTGGTTATTTACAATTGTTTCTAATTTATACCAGAAAAGCAACAACAATGCCCTTGCTCCTTTGTTTATCCTGATAACTGTGAGCACTGAACACAGTATCACAAACTCAAGCAACAGAGAAAATCTGGAGCCTCTGTTTGCAATAATGAACAAAATGGGAATTTTAATCAATATTAAAAGACAGATAAAATAGTTCTCTCGGCCATTATAGCTGCTTCTAATTTCCATTTGTATGACTGTTACGCTGCCCTCTTGGCCAGGTCACTAAGTTTTTTACCTGGTTAAATAAAGGAAATTGAGTATCTTTATGGTCTGAGGTAAATAATCAGCCTTAAAACATTTGGGTTGAGGCTTATATTAGCTTCTGAGAAGGCTGTCTCTTCTATGTCCCCTGCCCTTTAAAGGTGAAGGCCTATTCTGTGACACAATCCCATCCTCTCCCAATGTAAATTCGAGTTGGAGTTGGTCAAATAAATGAAGTCCCCTCTCTCAAGCAAGAGGTATTTATATGTATTGTAGCAGATGAAGAATTCACTGTATTACGTGAAGAGTAAACTACAGAATTCTCAGGAACAAACATTTTGAAGATGGAAGAAGATAGATATGATGACAAGAGCTTGAGGCTGCCAGGAAAGAGCTTAAGCAATAAGATGAGACCATAAGAGCATTACAAGAACCACCTTAACACAACTGAGCCATTCCCTCCTTCCCGTCACTGAGGACTCAGAGCCCTATTCCTCCAGTCGTCTTCTCACCAGTGACAATGTCGGTCCTTCCACCCCTCTTCCTACCACTAATCAGCCTGACTATTTCCAACCACAGCTCTTCCGATTCTCACATCTTAAGTGGACATTAACAATTAATTTTCCAAGACTGAGGCATACAGTTGCAGGATTCCAATGGCAAGTAAATAAATATTTTGTCTGATGTGCAATGTAAGACCCACAACTCAGGGTGCTATGAAAATGCTCTCTTAAGATAAAATGGGAGGTACTAAATATATCATTATATACAGTGGAGCTAATGATTTAAAGCCTAAAAAAGACTTAGGGCCCCTGAAATTGCAAGGCAGCTCAGAAGTATCTTGGGGTCACCTTCTCTGCTTTGCTGTCATGATGTTTCTTGATGTTCATCTTCATATCATCTTGAGTAATAACATTGATTTATGTAAAATATGTGCACTTATCCCTAATGTGTCTGTGACTCTTCAGAAAAATATTAATATCTTCACAAAATAATGATGAGCATCTGAATGAAGAGGGTGCTTAACTCCTTGATAATATGCTGAGGGACCCAGATTTAAAACAAATTAGCTGCCAAACAGTGGTTCTGAAGATGAAGAGCATGCATTGTCTTCTCATAGACAGTAGAAGTCCTCTACACTTTCAACTCTTGAATGAACTTTGGAATTAATCCTCCTCTTCTGTAAAGACCTCTCCAAAAGCAGTCAGTGGCAATTTTCACATCCCTCACAGAGCTCTCCATTTCCTCCACTCTCCTCACAGAGATGCCAGATGTCAGGTCCCTTCTCCACACTATTCAAGAGATGCCAGGTCTCTACCCTGACCTATATCGAAAGTTGTTAGATTCCTCAACATTTCCAGAAATATCAAGTCCCTCCCTCACACCAATTTCAGAGTTTTCAGGTCTCTCCATCCCAGATCTAGAGATGCGCGGTACCTCCACCCAGTACTGCAACATTCAAAGCAATTAGGGATCTCCTCCCCTTCCTAATTGAAGCCTTCAAACTTTCCAGGTCCTTTGTATGATTCCTATCCCAAGTCAGCCAGTACACCATACTCAAGAGGACAGCTACAACTACCTAACCTTTTCATCTGTGCTCCTGCAGCTCACTTTGCTGCATCCTAGATATGGAATCAACAATATTTCATCAAGCTCTGTTTTTCTATTTATTTATGATATTGATGAATTAATCCCCAAAGGGAAAATTCTCTTTCTGCTTATCCCCCTCCACAGGGAGATCAGGGCCAGCTACAGAAGGTATAGCCCCCGGAACTCGAAGGCCTTCACTTCAGCATGCGGCTGAAATAACTGTCCAAATTCTATTAGATAATGTCTACCAGAAAATCTAAAGGAGAATTTCAATAACATTTGGTTGGCTACAATAAATAAAGTTGCTCCTCTTAAAACAAAACTAAAAGAAACCTTTCCATGGATATGAGCATACCCATGCTATTTAAGTGCATAAATAAAAAAAGTGTAGTTTTTACTTTTCCCAAAAAACATTTAAAGTTTGATTTACATATGATATAATTACTAGAGATTGCTACCATAATGCTAAAAGGTGAGTTGTTAATGCTCTGCTGATATGTAACTAGCTACTGAGGATTCTCCTGAAGAATGTGAGAGGTTTATGACGTTCTTTAACAAGAAAAGTGAGACCATAACAAATCAGATTACACCATCAGATTCGAATGTTATTCACCACACCAGTGCATCTTTAAGGTCTTTTGGGCAAATTTTAGCACAACCAATTTTATATGAAATACCCACCATATACCCTCAATATACTGTTGATCACATGATCTTAGATTGTCTTAAGATATTTTATGAGAATTACAGATATGTCTGAATTGGTTTATGCCGTAACTCGCAGGCAATTCTCTTTTAGCTTGGGTGGTGGTTCTATATCTTCCTCAGCACACTTCATTTGTGCAGTACCTCAAGGTTCTATCCTGGGCCCTATTTTGTTCTATATCTATATGCTCCTACATTGTCACATAACTTGTACACGTAATATTTTGTTTATATCTTATTTTGATATATCTTGATGCTATGCTGATGATACACCACTGTATTTTCTGGTAAAATCCATTGATACGATTAACCTGGGTTTCCGGTAATTACCATTTTTTGACCAGGAGAATCTTTTGAAGTCTGACATATTTAAATAATTCCAGTCATAATGTCCGGTGAAAATAATTCCCTCTAAGCACAATTGAAATCGTATAGAATCAAAACAGCGCAATGAAGTCCCTTTGGGGAGTGTAGGTCATTTGGTAAATGATTCCCCTTGTTCACCATTATCACTATGTGTGATCACTATAGGACACTGTACTCGAAGACAAATTTACAATTGTGCAATTTGGAATATCTCAGGCATCTGTGTGCGTTTAACCCATTGGATTGAGCCATGCTATTCCATGTTTTTCTTCTTCAGATTGTTATATTGTTAAATTTGTAGATTATTACCATTATGTTATTTATTTTCTGTGTATCAAGCCTAAATGGAACCAGCAATAGTACTCCTTCGCTTATTATAACTGATTGATCATGTGTTTGTACTTTATTATTCAATTTTTTTTTACAACATATTCACATTTTGTTGCTAAATAAATAGTTCCATTTGTTCTCCGATATTTACTTATTTTTGGGTTAACTTGATAAGAAAATATTGTACAGCACAGTTAGTGCTGCCCATCAAAATGTACAGGGATCCAGTCACAAAAAGAATGAGCAATGCAACTGATGAGTACAAATGGTGTGCAAACAGGGAAGAGTAACATTCTCCTCCCTTTAAAAAGCAGTGGGTATAACTGGGTGCCCTTGTTGTCAAGGCATCCATATTACCTCCCAGAAGACCAACAAGGGTCATATCATCAGCATATTTGAGCAGTTTGACATCACCTTGATGCTGAAAATATCTCAGGTTACAGCAAATATTCATATTCATTAACCCTGACAGCAATAAGTCAGAAAGCCTCTGATCTGCTGAATGAGGCTACTATTCACAGTAATCATGGTCATATTCTTTCTGCATTGGATTTTGGAAATTATATTGTGGCAGCCCGCTCCATATGCCACTCTAAACCATGTTATATATCAAACTTTATATGTTTATATACTGTAAAATATTCAGATACAAGCACATGATGAAAATTGAACTATTGGGGTAATTTCAGGACTCCAACTGACCTTGTGCTCAAGTCGGAGATGCTCCTCTAGTTGGCTCCGTTGGCTGCTGTCATAATAGCAGAGCTGGCACTGATAGGGCTTGAGCTCAGCATGCTTCTGTAGGTGATGCTGCAGGGCCTGGTCGCTGGAGCATGTGAAGGTGCATTTGTGGCAGCGGAATATCAGGCCCTGAAGATGGCGTGAAAGCTTGGAGCGGCTCACCTCCAGTGGAACCACACGCTCCTCTGATTGAGGGAGAGAGCATTGTAGAGGAGGTGATTAGAGAAAGGATGGAAAGGATGGATGAGAGAGGGAGAGAAAGAGGATGAAAGAAATTAGGAGAAAGAAGAGGGTAGAGTAGAAGAGAGAATGAGGAAGAAGATGAAAGATTGGGAGGAAAAGCAAGACAGAACCACAGAATGGGAAGGGGAGATGTAGGGGAGATGTAGGAGCGAAACAATAGAGGTGATATCAGATGATGAGTTAAAAAAAACAAAAAAAACACAGTGGCTCACAGTGGTTACCCTCTAGTGTTTTTGTCACTTTATCAATTTCTCAGGGACAGCACAAACACTTTCCCAAGGAAATTGAGGAAAGCCGAATGATTAAAAAATGAAACAACCCAAGTAACTTTTATTGACTTATTAGAGCAGTTCCATTCCTCTCAGTTGGCTTGGCATTTTAAGTATAATCCTTCAAATTGATCAGTATAAGTATCACTACTCATGAACCATCTTGGATGCCTATTCATTATCAAAATAACTAATGGCTCCACCTGTATACATTGTGTGTCATTTAACATGTATTGAATTGATTAACTTGTATCATGAAATACAAGATGCATATCACTGTTGTCGGATGAAAACCTCATCTCCAAAAAGTCGAGAAAAACAGCCTTGTTTTAAATCACCCATCTAATTGATCTAATTGGTTTTGAAAAGGTTTCAGAAACCCAAGGTTCGTAGAATTTTCTCAACCCATATTCAAGTCAAAACATGAAAATCACCAACATTGGAGTTATGACGTTTTCACCCAACAGTGACGATATTTAATTGTAAAGTTCCCTTCTGTTCTATGGTCTTGGTTCCATTTTGCATGAAGAGTAGCATTACCTCTATGCAGGACAATGTGATCGATCATATTGGTCTTGTGTTTGGTGTGGTAGAGACAGAGAGGGCAGCGCAGGTCTTTAGGGCCCTCCTCAGGGGTAATGATGCTGTGCCCTGCCTCCACATGCACGGTGAAGTTATTCCTGCGATAGATTCAAAGACAGAAGTAGGGATCATTGCACTGCCAAATTATTTTCTCAAGTACTTTGTATGGGTGAACACTCCTTAGGATGCACAGTAACTCATAGTTTAGTAACTCATAGTAAATACATAGTTTACGAGTGGCAGCATATACACTCACATAGGCAGCATGTAACACTCAACAAATTGTTGCCATTGTGATAACAATTATTGTACTGTCAAAGTGTAACCCCTCCTTACTTGTAGCAGGTGAAAAAGGAACAGTCCTTGCACTTGAAGAGTTTCTTGCCACCATGGCGGTCCCTGTAGTGCCGGCGGAGGCTCTGCATATAACCAGAACTGAACTCGCAGAACTCACAAGTGAGGAAGCAGTCTGACCGACTGACAGCCATTGTTGAGCCGCCAGGTGTTGAGCCGGAAGACATCTGACTACGGGAGGCCAGCTGGTAATGGCTAAGCTGCTGACGAACATCCGCTGGCTCCAGGTATGCTGGGTCTGTGAGACGGCAGTGAAATAGAAAGAGATTTGATGTTTGTTGTAACATACTGTATGGGTTCATGTTGACAAGGAGAGGCTATTGTGCGGCTATTAGTTATGACCAGTAAATACACAACTTTGCATGAGTCAGACACAGGAAAAGAGAGAATTTCAAAAAAGGAATACTGTTAGGATAGCTAGTTAAAGTTGCTAGTTAAAATTACCATTGAGCAAATTCCTCTTCCATAATTAATTACATGGAACTCTAACCAGAACTAACAATCCATAAAAACTCAAAGAATGTATTTTGACAGTAAGTGCAGCTGGGTAGTTTTCAGAGGATCTGGGCATGGGATTTCAACCCACAAGAGCTACTGTACATCCATGACTGAAGTCATTCCAACGCATAGTGTAGTAGTCAAGCTGATGAAATGTCTGCACACAGCAGGCAGCATCTTTTCTAAATCTACTCATCCGTCTCTTCTATGTATACATCAAAAACAAAAGGACATGTTGAGTAGAGTAAGGTCATCCATTCCATCCATTTGCAGTTGATACTTGCATTACATTACATTACAGCATTTAGCAGACGCTTTTATCCAAAGCGACTTACACATTACATTACATGTCATACCGTTGGCAGGCAGCCATGCAAGGTACCAACCTGCTCAACGGGAGCAATTCAGGGTTAGGTGTCTTGCTCAAGGACACTACGACAGATTTTTCCCGGGAGGAGCTGGACTTGCCTCTCTGAAGGAGACTCCATTGGAATATTGGGAATTTTGTTGTGATCACACCATAAGTCCCCTCCCCCCTCTCAGAAGAAGTATAACTAACTGTCATCATTCATCCCCTACCTCTTTCCCTCTCTCATTTCCTCCTGCTCAACAGTCTATAATATCAGTGAGCAAGCTCATCTTCTCGTCCTACTTTGAGCCTCCACCACATCAATAAATAAATCACAGTGACACTAATAGAATATCCATCCATGTGAAAAATGCCTCATTCAGCACTAAGAGCATGAGAAGGCGAGGAGGGGAAAAATACTTTTCTTTGACTTTTTAAAATGCTTGTGATCTAATTTCTCACTTTTGCAGAAGACGCAGAAAAATTCATAAGAATTAAACAATGCCACAGTTGATTCAGTACAGATGTAGAGATGAGATGGCAGATGGATGCGAAATTCGTTAGAATGGTGGTGATGTGTCTTCCTGAATGGATGAAGGGCCAAAACTGTCCAGGTGTACTATTATGGTGCAGAAATGAGAGGTGGAATACTATTATGAGAAGTTGAAGAAGAAAGTCTTCTCTAAAAATATTTTTAAGGGGCCCAGGAAGGTAGCGTAAAAAACGAGCGAGGACTGGGTTTTTCTCAAAGCACTTGATTAAAAGCTGCAGGTGCATGGGTTTAAAAAAACGTGCAACTACATTTCAAACATCTTTCAAGGCATCCAAGTAAACACTACTGCTAATAAGAAGCAAGCAAGTAATACTCTTTTCATAACACATTTCACGGACAGAAAAGCATAGGTATGACACTCTTTCTTCAACTGCAAATATATTAATCCCTGACGCTTCAGACATTCAACTCGAGGTAGCTAGTTTGGCACGATAGAGAGACATTCAATATGTCTGCTATGCTCTTTCTCAATGCTTCATTTGTCTTGGTAGAGCACGGCTGACAGTCGTGGTTGGTGCATTGAGGAATGCTGCCCTGCTTCACCTCCAGGGAAGATTCCACAGCTCCAGCAGCAAGGTGACAGCTACTGCCAAGAACATTCTGGAATCTAGAACAGCGGCAGCACAGCCACTGAAGCTAAAAACATGGCATGACTCCTAAAGGAGCTAACTACTATACCAAAACTAAAGTGAAGGTGCTCGCTTGACAGCAAATAAAGTTACCTCATCCTCAAATATATGGTTAGCTATGGTGGTATAGTGAACATAAAAGAAGGCTTTAGTTGTCAAACCTGGGACGGAATCATTTGGAGTGGTTGCAGAAAAGATGGAAAGATGTATACTTTCAATATTTGTGCATATGAACAACCCTCTACCAAAGCTGAATGTAAGTGAATAGGTCACTAACTGGTGATTTTCCAAGGATACAGATCCAATTTCTGTTTCAGAAACATCACTAGTATGAAATAAAACCAATTTGATTGAACCATTCAAAGAACCATTCAAGGCATATGGAATTCTGTATTAGGATGGATTTTGCTTTAACATTCAATCAAGCTGCAACGAATCCGGCCTGACAAGCCTATCACATGGATCTTATGTCTAGGATGAGACTGGTACACTGACAGGCTTTAGATGAAACTCTATTTCAAAGATGGTCTATTGAAATGACATTATGCAGGATCTCTTACCATCCGGGGCCATGGGAGTCTGCTCTGTGTCACTGGCCAGCCTGGGGGGCTTGAGGGAGGCATGAGCAGCCTGGGTAGCAGCCCGGAGTTTGGGGAGGGTCAGGGCCTCACCGTGGTCTCTCAGAGAGTGCTCTTTCAGCTGGCTGATGGTCATAGAGGAGAAGGGGCACGACAAGCACTTGTATGTGTGCTCACCTGAAGGAAACAGCGAAGTCAAGAATCATAGTCATCTATTTTGACTACTATATCAACTGCACAAAGGGATTATCTTGATGAGGATAGGTAGAGACCTATAAATGGTGGTAGACACATACTACACAAAGAAAAACAAAGTAATATGAAACATAATTGTCCCACACAAATGAAGCCAATCCGTACCAAATATGTCACCCTGTTTTGACTTGTAATTGTGGTGTTCCCCTTGGGCCAATCAGTGTCATTTTCAAGAAAAAGACAGTGAGTAGTGAGTGACTTTATATTTATAATATTATATTATATTCCCCATCCTTTCTGGCTCTGGAATTGCTGCTAATGTTTGACTGTTGAGTATTTTTTTGCTACTCTTGCCCTTAGTTGTGATCCTTTTAGTATTTGTATTGTATTTTTTTATGCCTACTATGTAGTTGTTGCTTGCCATGTCCTAAGAATTTCACTACACATAATTTCTCTACATTGTGTTATACTGTGCACTTGATAAATAAAACACTTTGACTTTGATCTGTTTCCTGTCACTGTCATTGTCTATGTTACTGTCCACTCCACTGTTTGTCCCGGCACCTGTTCCCCGCTCAGCCGTCCTGGTGGGGGATTCCTCTTTGACTTGGCCCACCCAAGGTTTCCTCAATTTTTTCACCTAATAAAGTTTTCTTGGACGTTTTCAAAGTGGGGATTGAACCACTACTGGCAAGAAAAGGTTGTTTGGAATAAGAATAATCCTCGATACTGGTGCACCACTCCAAATTATTGAACACAAGACCCAGTCATGGCTCAGGCTACAAAACATGACGAATCTGCCTTTCTCCAGTTTTCTGTTTTTGACACTTATTGATAATGACCAGTCAGGGCAAATTGATTGCCTTGATAGCAACCTGAACAGGCCAGCAACAAACATTCAGCAGGTAGTCTGAAAAGAGGGACACTGACAATAATGTTCTATTATGTTCTACCCTTGAATGACTTCGACAAACTAATGGAGAAGCGGCATTCACATGACATGGGGTACACAGAAAACATAGCACACACACCATCCTCAGCCTATTACTCAGGCTGTAATCAAGCACACAAAGGCAAAGGACTGAGACACAGTGATGAGACTCAATGACCAATTGAGGGAACATGATGTTTTGACAAAGAATACAAGTGCAAGACTACAAAAACATTATATTACACTCTCCAAACGTAATCACACCTCCAAATAGATTTCTGTTTGTGTTGATTATCCACAGCAATCGTTAAATCTGAATGCTGTTTCTCGTTCTCTTCAATCAGAAAGCTGAGAGCATTCATAACTGCTTTTTGAAAACGGGCTCTTCTATATTGTCATTTATAAAGAGTGACTCCATCTCTCGTATTGTATTGCTCTGGTGGCTATTTTTTGCATTTGATTGTAGTATATCTCTATGTCTGTCTTTGGATCTCTACTGTCTGGTTCCTTGAAACACACAAACCATCTGAGGCAAGGAATCGCATCAAACAAGGACACAAGTCCTTTGTAGCAGGCTGACAATGTCTTGTCATATTCCTTAAACAATATTATTTTAAATTACATTATGGCTTATGTTGTATCTACAAATATGATAGGGCATAACATCTTACAATAGTCCAAAACACTGCTAAGGTCAACAGGTCACATTGTAAAAAATATTAATCATGGCTACTCGTTATGAGTCTGAATCAAGTGATTTCTTTGGATGTCCTTAATTTGGTGTACATGGTGCGCTCTGTGAGTGGTGAATCTACGTCTCAAGCTATTCAACTGGTTGCATTGTGCTGGATAAGCTAAATCAAGCACGGCATCATTATGTGGAAGATGATAAACAGGGCAGCCATTCTGGCCCGGGACTGGCTTGTTAGTCATGGAGAGAGCTGTAAGAAGTGACTTAATATATGTGTGTGCTCATGTTTGTTTACCTGCATGTGCCTTATGCAGGTGGCTCTTCAGGCGGCTCAAGTAGGCAGACTTAAAGGGGCAGAACTTGCACTTGAAGGGCTTGTGGTGCCCATGGTGAGACTGCACATGTCTGTCCAGACTGGGGATGAGAGAAAATATACAAAAGGACAGCAGATAAAGTGAGAAAACAAAAGTGAAAGAGACAGTGACAAGAGAGAGACAAAAAGAGAGACAGACAGAGATCTGTATCTCTCTCTCAATTCAAAGGGGCTTTATTGGCATGGGAAACAGACATTTACAATTTGTAATTTTATTTTAAGAGAGATAGAGATATAGATAGATAGAGATATAGATAGAGATATAGATAGATAGATAGATAGATAGATAGATAGATAGATAGATAGATAGATAGATAGATAGATAGATAGATAGATAGATAGATAGATAGAGAGAGATGTTCTACAACAACCACTTTGATGATTTCAACAGCAGAATTTTCAGCAGCATCTAAGTGCTTGATTCTGTTTCCCTCACAAACAACAGCAACACATTTCCAATGACTACAGAACAGGGAGCCATGGGGTGAACTCATCTACCCACAATCCCCTGGTGGGAATGAGTGTGTGAGTGCCTGTGGGGATTGTGGCGGTGTTTTTAATGCCAGCCTCCTAGGTGGCATGAGAATGTGGCTTCTTTCTAGGTCAGGGCACATACAGTATAGAGGGATTACACCCCGAGCTGAGAGTCACTCTCACTCACACTCACTCTGCCTCCTAGCCGGCAGGGAATCTTTGAAAGGACTGAAGATTAAAAATAATTTTGATAGGTTAAACAGAATATTATGTAAAATGTGCTCTGTACAAAAGGAGTTTAACGTTTAGCTGATTTATAGAATGGCTGGTGTTAGACTGGTCAGAAATATAAGGTTGAGAGTTCAACATCAAGTCCTACCAGAGCTGCGTAGTACACATGGTCTGTTGCATATGTGAGTTTACTTGGGGCAAAGGAGCCATTTAACAAAGTATTATCCTACATGCAGAGGACACTACAGTAGCAGCAGCGTTAAAACCGTCAATCATAGACCCCTTTCCTCTCTACTCACTTGTGTCTGAAGGGTGAGACGAACTGGCAGTACTGGCAGCTGTATTTGTCCTCTCTGCTGAACAGGGCCATAGCCGAGTGGCTCCTCTCATGGGACCTCAGGCCTTGCATGGACATGAAGACTCGGTCACACTGGGCACATTGGTGACCCCCTGCTGCTAAACGCTGCTTCAGCTGGCCCCCTGAAACCACTGCCCTCGCCGCAGCCACAAGGGCAGCTGCCTTTCCTCCTCCACCATCCGTTCGTACTGCCATTGTCTCCATGGCAACAGCACCACCAGTGCCTGTGGAGACCAATGGTGGGCCCATGGTTGTAGTAGCATTAGTCTCCTGGCCATCGGCTTCTGCAGCAGCTGCTTCATTCCCCTCCAGTTCACCATTACTTATGCTCTCTGAAGGGAGGGTCAGGGCGACCTCGCTGACTTCCTGCTGCAAAACAAAGAGGAGGAGTCTCAGATATTCAGTAACCTTCCTGCGCCTGCCGATGCAGTCCATTACAGCCTTGAGCATGTGGTCATATTTCTTATCTGGACCAACTATACTGCAATGAATGTAGAAAGAAAAAGTGGAAACCCCCCCTGTTCCATCCCTCTGCTTAAAAGCTCTACTATAGGGGGCGTTCAGGTGGCTCAGTTGGCTATGGCACATACCATGTAACTGTGTAACATTCTAGGTTGTAATCCGGCCTGGGACTTCATGTCATCCCACACTCTCTTTCTCTTCCATCTTTCCGGTCTCTCTCCACTATAAAACGGTATAATAAACCCCTTAAAAAAGGTCTCCTATATTAATACAGCGCCAAGCCCTGTCTAACGATAAACCACCAGCTCTTATTCTGGCTGATTAATGATATTAATTAATAAAACAGGCAGGCTCATCATTAACTACAGAAAGGTCTGATTACTCTCTGATGATTATGCTAAAAAAATAAGAAAAGAAATCAGAGGATACAAATCTATCTATTCCAACCAATAGAAGAGACGCCTGCTAAAACAGAGGAGTTTGCACATGCACACATCTACCAACAGCGATATGAGATAAAACTAAATAATCGATTGCTTAGTTTTATTTGACAAAACACTGGGTTATATCAAACAGACAGTTGTAAGTTCAACCTTTTTCTATTTTAACTATAGTTGGCCAGTAAGCAGTAAAGTGAGTAAAATGTGCCACGCTGTGAAAGAGACACTGTGAAAAAATACATTTCTAATTGGTTCTCTATTGGTAGCTCAAAAGGAAACGAAACATTACACTGGTACAACGGAATCAATGAGGTCTATTGCGAAAATTCACGAGGATATATAAGCAAAGATGGAAATAAGTATGACATTTCCCTCTCCCTCACTATATTTAGCTAGCTACTAGCATTGACTAGACCCCCTCCATCTTTTCCTTACTACCCTATTGCAGACCACACAGCCACCTTCATCTGTGGGAGTGCAGGCTGGCTCCTGCAGTCACAAGTAGACAGACAAACACCATGTCTTTTTACTGCCTCTAGGAAGCTCATTCTTTCTGTGGAAGGAACTGACCCTGCACTTCTCACATCCATAAATAAGATGTGGCATCCACAGACACAACCCTGCCATCCTGTCTGCCCTGACTGCCCTGTCAGCCCATTCTTCACTGAACCGTAGAAGAAACCACTCTAGGTTCTAGAAACTGGAATTCAAACAGTGTTCTTGATTATATGAAATCCAACATTAATTTGTCACCTTCCAATACATATATTCCATTTGGTGGATGCTTTTAACCAGTGCACCTGGTCCTGAAGACCACGAGTGCTAATAGTTAACCCCTAACCCTGGCAGGGTAAGTGACATGACACCATTGAGCTACATAAGATAACAATGTTGTCCAAAGGTTGAGATAACAATAAAACGGATACAGATTAAACAATCTCCAGAAATTACTTCATGTATTGAAGTGACCTATAAAAGTGGGAGTGAACATCAGAACAGGAATACTTCCCTTTATTAGAGACATCTTACCACTTTTGCTGTTTATTTTCAGAATAGTTAGTTTACTGGTATACTGGTCCCAGCTGTCAATATGAATACATATCCTTCACTATATTACTCTGAGGCCCCAAACCATCTCATCTTACATATACAAAAGATGGATTGAGTGTCTGACTGAAGAACCAGGCCTCCATTTGGGTGACGCGATGGATCCTTAGGCCTGTTCTCACCTCAGTGGAATACTAATGTCCAAATGGTTACCTAAAGGTTATGGCTCGCCACTCTGTCCACCACTCCTCCCACTCTCCTGCAATGGGACAACATTGCTTGTTTTCTCTAGGGGAAGTTGACAGACTGTCTACCCAGGTGCCTCCGTTAGTAATAAACAAAATGGGAAACGGAACCCAGGTTAGTGTAAAACAGACCACTGCAGAGCTAGATCTGTCTGAAGGGTGGGAATTAGTGTGCAAGACTGAATCAGTGGGGATAGAACAAGTGGGCCTTCAAATATTAGGCTATTTGTATTAAATGAGGGTGGATATAAATGTAGCAAAAATGTGTAACTAATGTATACTTTACATTTGCTTGATCTGTCCATGGTAGCTGAAATGTCTGTACCTTTTACAAACTGTCTATTAACTACCCTCAAATAAACAAACTTTAGATAGATGAAACCTACTAAGGTCAAAGTGAACAACATATGCCACTGTCAAAACAAAATGTGTTTTAATTGTCGAAGATACATTTGTGATCTTTAGTTTAACATGATTAATAACAATATGGTAATGTATTTTTTTGAAACAACATAATTTGAGACTAAATGCAGCAAATCTCCAAACAAAATAAGACAAACACTACAACTGCCTAAAACGTGTATAAAAACCATTCTAAATAAAATGCCACTCTGTTTACCTTGACATGTCCCTCTTTGACCTCTCCGTACTGGACATGCTTTCTAAGGTGGTTGCAGATGGCTCGGAGGGTGGGGTGCACCTCCACACAGAAGTTACACCTGAATCCTATGGGAGCTTTATTTACAGGGTTCTCCTGTTAAGAGAAAGGGAATTGACACAAATAACTTAATTTAATAATAATAACTTTTTTTCAAACTTGAATAATTGTTACGTCCTTTCAAGAATTCAAATGTAGGAGTATTGAAAATGACGTTTATTTTCAGATTATTTAACCTTTAATTTACCAGGTAACACGTTTCTGAGAGATCATTCTATTAAATGTTGTCTGTACTTACCTTCTCAGGCGTGGTCTCGGGTAGTTCTGTGGCTTTCTGTTTGCTGAGAAGCTGCCTCCTCCTCTCCTGCCTCATGGACCTCTTCTGGAACTCCTCATTGTGGTTCATCAGATGCTTGGCCAGGACTGGGAGAGCCAGGAACCTCAGCTCACAGTGAGAACACTGGTACAACTCTGAACCATCCTCCCCGGGAATGGGAGACACTACAAAGTCCCTCTTCAGGTCATTGCTGTGGTGGTCATTGTAGTGCATAGAGAGTGGCTCGACTGTGCTGAAGGACAGCTGGAAGCATTTTAGACATTTGAATGGCAGCCATTCAACCTCTCTTTCCTGCTCGGGCTCAAGTGGAACCTTCAACACTTCCCTGTCTTCCTCTACCATTGCACTGACAGTGACCTTCTCTGGTTCTTTGGCATAGATAATGGTGAAGTAGCGGCCGAGCTTGCTACCATGCTGCTTCTTGGGGAAGACACCTGGGTGGCGTTTAATGTAGTGTGAGACAATGCTTTTCCTGCTGAAGGCCTGGAACATGCAAAGAGAACACTTTCGCCTCTCCACAGCCAAACGTAGGTCTTCATTCATTTCTGAGCAGTCGCCTTCTGATGATGGGGGTGCCGTCACTTTATTAGGCTTGTCACTCATAGTCTTGGAAGCAGCCAAACAATGGGTGTAATAGGCATCGATGTCATGACGCTTCTGGTAGTGAGCCGCCAGGCCTTTACGTATAGGGTTTGTGTATGAACACAGAGCACATTTGAAGACATTGTTTTTACCCTCTGGCTGAGCACGGACATTGTTGTGCTTGATACGGTAGTGGCGGGCGATGCCTTTCCTGGTGGAGCAAAAGTATTTGCAAAGCTGACAGTTGAATATAGCATGCTTCTCTGTCTTATTGACGGGAAACTGGGAGAGAGCAAGGTCCAATTCGCTGACCTCCTGGAATTCTGGTGCACTCGATATACTACTGGCACTGCATTCAGCTACTGGCTCTGTTTCTTTGCTGGAGAAATGTGTCAGAGAAGCGGTGAACATATCGCAGGCTGGTTGATTGTGATATTTTTCATAATGGATTTTGAGTTTTTCCAGTGTCCCATGTGTGTACGGGCACATTTTGCACCTGTATGCACCATAGCCCTGCCTTTGAGTTTTGCACTTGTCATCTCCATCATTTATGTCAGTAATTTGCTCTATATCATCTGCAAAGTCTTCTGCAGTGACTTTCACTAATGGGTGCCGCTTCTGATAGTGAGTTAGGACCCCATGGATGCGCGAGTTCACATACGGACAGTGACGACACTTATAAACAGAACTGGGGTTAATGTCAGCCTCCTGTGCAAAATCTGCAGCTTTTACTTTCATGCCTGGGTGCTTCTTTCCATAGTGAGTAAGGAGGCCATGGAGACTGTTGTATTCTGACAGACATACAGTACATTGATATGGATTGTTCGAGATAGAAAGACGTGGGTGGGGAGGGTGCGGGTTGCTTTCTTCAGGTGGGATAGCAATAACCAGTGCTCCATCATCTTCAACAGACAGGCAATTGAAAGGTGCATGTTCTTTGGCCACTGACGGGTGGACCTTTTCAGGTGACCTATTCCCTTTGATGATATCCAAAAGTACAGATTCATCCCCTTTGATGGCCCAGGGGTGAACTGCTTGGTAGTGACTGGTGATATCCCATATTGTACAGGCCTCAAAGGCACAGTCTCTGCATCTGTAATGCTTAGTGTCCAAGTTTCCCCCTTGCTGGGTAGTCTCTGGCCCAGCCCATAGCTTGCTGGCCATGTATGTGTAATCTACATTATGCTCAGGATGGCGTCTTTGGTAATGGAGCAGCAGGCCTTGGGGTTCTGCATGGGAGTAAATGCACCACTCACAGTGGTAGCCAGCATCCAGGACACCATCTTGGTAGGCCCAGTGTAATATGGTCATGGCCGTGGCCTTTACAGTAGGGTGCTCTTTCTTCAGATGTTTCTTTAGGGCATAGACATAGGGGGATGTGTAGGAACAGTGTCTGCACTTTAGTGAACGGAGAGCTGAGGAGTTCTCAGGGTCTGCAGGAGCTGGTGTCACGGCAGATGAGACATTGCCAGACTGAACCATCTGAGCACGCTCCCGCTGACTCCGGACAACTGCAGTGTGACGACGTACAAGGTCAGCATTGGCCTTGGTGTCCCGATGCTTTTTCTGGTAATGAATAAGCACTCCTTTTACAGTACGGTTGCCATAATCACAATGCTGACAAAAGAAGAGCATCTCAGCCTCACCTTTCTCTCCACTTCCAGCTTTAGGACTTGAGTTTTTAGATCCATCATATCCATTATTGTGAAACTGCTTCAAAAACTGTTTGGGAGCTGCAATTTGCAAATCATCCATTAATTTCATTAATCCAGGGGTGGGGGCACCATGTTTGATGTATTTTGCTGTCACTTTTACTTCTGGGTGTCTCTTTTGATAATGGACCAATACACCAACAACAGATCTGTTGCTGTACACACAATGTTTACAGTAGTAGATTTCCTCATCAGATCCAAACAATGTAGCACTTGATGACTTTGTAGGTGTGGTGATACTGAGGTTAAATGAAGAGTTGCCAGCAGGTTGTGGCCGATCCACTGTGATGACCTTCATGGTTTTCTGTATACGAAAATAAGATGCCTTTTGCTCTGGGTGTTTCTTCTGATAGTGGACCAAAACAGAGTGCATGTTGGGGCTAGAGAAGGAACACACATCACAGTCATAGACCACAACATTACCACCCATATCCTCTTTCAGAGCCTCTGTCTCAGCACTAGCTTCAGGGGTCTTGGAGATGGTTTTCAGCACTGGGCTAGAGGAGGATCTTGGGGAGGGGGTGGCCGAGTTTAAATTCTTGGGGCCCGAGTTCAATATTTCCCTCAGTGTTTGTGATTCACCAGTCTTGTGGGACTGCTCCACTACATAGCTGGAGAAGATCATAGCATTGTTGATTTTTACTGTGGGATGCATTCTTTGGTAATGGGGCATTAGGCTCCTGACATTGGGGCTTGTGTAGGAACAGAAGCGGCACATATATACCAGATTTGGCTGGTTAAAGTTGAGAACATTGCTTGCTTCAGGGTGGTGATCCATGTAGTGTTGGTGTAGATCATTGTAATTTGTGTATTCAATGTAGCACTCCAGACAGCGGAAAACAGCACTGTGGTCCTCCGGGTCCAGGATGTACTTAAAGCTGAACTTGATGTAGGGATGCATTCTCTGGTAATGGGTGCTCACACTACGGGCTGACTTGTTGTGGTAATCACAGTGTTTACAATAGAAACGTGCAATTCCGGGTTCCTCTGAAAATTCTGCATTTTCCTGGAAAGTGTCCCTACCGTCTTGGTTACTCTGGTCTTGGAGCTCATTAGGGTCAGCAGAGATGTTTTCACTATCATCTAAGAGAGTCAGTGCAATAGGAATATTCCTAGGTTTTGACTTGGGGTTGCTTTTCCTTTTCCCTATTCTACCTCCCTCATGAAAGTTGGTTGATTCTCTTACATGAAGTTGCTGTGTGTTGAAAGTGAAGACAGGGTTTGTACTGTCATGGTTGCTGCCCTCTTTATCTGTGTGATTTTCTCCCGCTTCATCATCCATTTCATCTAGATTTATTATCATGTCCTGTTGGCTTTGGCTTATCTTACTCTGAAGGTTGCTGGCAATTTCATCAATTCTAGTTCTCTTCTTAACTGAGGACAAATCCAAAGGCAAGTCATTAATGGACTTCCTGGCCCTTTTCCCTGTCACTAAGGGCTTTTTGGTGGCACGTCCTAGAATGGAGGTCTGTGTTTTTTGTAAAAAAATGGCAGAAGTATCCACCTCAGAGTCTGGCTGGTCAGTCAATGGGCTTTCAAAGACAGTGGGCTGTATGTCATCACAGTAGGAGTGTTTATGCTGCTGGTGAACCCTCAGGCCTTTCAGTGTAGTGGTAGAGAAGCTGCAGAGTGCGCAGCGATGAGGGTTCTGCTGGTCAATCACTGTGCTGATTGACTTTTTTCCATTGACTTTGGAACCTACATTACCCCCATTAACTGGCTCTACATCAGTGTCATTCTGGGGTTCTGGACTATCAGTTGTTAGGTCTGTGGTCTCCAAGTCAGAGGAATCGTGGCTCCGTTTGTGTGTGCCTAGTTTGAGAGGGTTAGTACAAATAAATGGGCATTGACCACATTTATACACTGTGGTTTTACCAGAAAGGTGAATGTTTTCAATATGGCGGGAGATGCTCCGCCGGTGCATGGTAATGAAGGGGCAGAAGGGGCACTGAAAGCGGTTCATGTACTTTCTGAATGGTATTCCTTTAGTCTCCAGTAATTTGTTATCTTCATCAGTTAAAAGTTGTTTTGCATCAGCTGACAGGGTCCCAGTATAGTTGGGATCATCTATATCACCTAACTCTTCATCATCATCTTCCAAGCTGCTCCTAGAGTCTTCTTCGTTGAGTAAGCTGGCATCCATCTCAATTACAGTATTGGAGACATCAGACGCAGCAAACTCCTTAGACAAAACGGAGGAACCTGTACCGTTTGGTGTTACTGCATTGATCTGTGCATATTGAAAGGATGCAGCAGCTGACTCCCCCAAAGTGTTTTCTGGTGTTTCGCCTATGGACTCCTCATTTCCACTTACATCACTGGAAGTTATCTTTGATCTAGGTGGGCTTCTGGAAGAGGAGGGAGAACCTGGGTTGGGGGAGCTTGCACTTGCATCCCCTTCCAGCTCCTCAATGCAAGAAACTATCTTCACCTTGTCACTGTGCTCCTTCACCACATGATTAGTCCAGCTATCTTTCTGGTCAGTCTGATAGTCACACCACTCACAGGCAAATGTTCCCTTGAGGAATCCACTGGCTGAGTCAGATTCCTCTCCAGCCTCAGCATATTCTGAAGGATCTCCAGTGCCTTCTGAAGGAACTTTGTTATGATACATTATTTGGTGTTTCATTATCCTTGCTTTGCGTGGAGACTTGTATGTGCAATACTGGCAGGAATACACTTTTGAATGGTCATTGTGCATTATGATGCTGGGATGTTTAGATGTCTGTGAGGAGTTACTTGCATCTGAATCGTCCTCTTCAACATTATGCACCTTTTTGGTGTGGTTTTTCAAGAGGGACTTTGATCTGAAGTAACGGACACAGAACTCGCACTGGTAAAACTGCAGGAGAGACTCAGCTGTCTGCTTTTGTAATGTTTGGTTGGAACTGTCGGTGGAGCTGGGGCCTAAAAAATAGAAAATATGTTAGACATTTGCTGGAAAATAGTATAACAGCATCAAAATTATTGTTACAATATAATGCAAAAAGTCACAGCTTTGTGCTAACATTATTTAGACTTTATATTGTTAAATAAAATGATTGACATAGCAAATGGCAGTGCTAAATCTAAATTGAACTGTTTTCTAATCCTCAAAGTTTTAACTTTAATGTCTATCATAATATGGTAGCCATACTCATTCCAGCTTTAGGAGGCGTATACTCCTCGTCATCACATTCCTCTTCTTCTTCCTCCTCTTCATCCTCATCTTTCAGAGAGTGAGACTCATCTGCATCTGCAGGCTGCAGGAAAACAGTGTGTACTTCCTGAATGTGGGTCTTCAAGTCCTCATATGACTCGGCACGGAAGTCACACCCATCACACTGCAATACCTCCATAATTAAGAAGGGGAAGCACTCCCATGAAAATCAGGGAAACCTACAGAGGGCAAAAAAGAAAAATAATAATTAGGATGTTATGTTTTATGAGTATATGCCAGGCTAAAATGTTCATTCAAGTCTATGTAACTGAAAAAAATATTCTGGAATGCTTGAGAATTATATTTGATGGTCACCTAGCAGGAGCCCTAGCCTTACCAGTCAACATAATCAGTATAAATAAGACACATTCTGCCATGTTGTGCTGCTCAGTATGCATGTATACTGAATAATGTAACACTGATGTTTATACTAATTTATGGAGTCCTGCATCCATAAGTATAAGTCATAATAGACATGGGTGGGATAAAAACCCCATAGTTTGAGCAAAGCCCAGTGGATTTTAAGGTTACATGCCCGGAGTTCCCTCTAGGCAACATAATACAGAGACCCTGACACAAGTGCTCTAAAAGCATGAGGAAGTATTCAAAAATCAGCCCAGGACCTTAAAAGGTTTCAAAGCTACCACTCATGTGACTGCTGATACCATACCCCACTTTTACAGGCCAACAACTAACTGTAAATAGTGTCTACCGCAGAGCAGTACTAAATATCAAAATTGGAACATTTATTGGCTACATTGGCTGGCAGGAAACAATTCAAAAAATGTTAGAACATGAAGGTTACTATTTGGAACATTTTCAGTCCCTGCAATTTTCCAGACCCATGGAAAGTCATCCAGAGGATACCCCACATTGCCGTACATTTAGATGACAAGTCTAGTTATCAGGGCAACAAGGGAGTCACACTTGAAGAACCTATATAGGATATTTGCAAGAATGGAAGACGCTAGTCTCAAACCAATGAGAAGAATTTGCCCAAAAGTGGATGCTAAGGGAGTTCACACAATTGATGCTAAGTTCAAAGCTGTTGTAAAGGCTCCAGCTCCAACTAACACAACTGACTTCTAGGCCTACTACGGGTTACGTCAAAGGATATTAAGGAAAATGGATAGCCAAAGACGAGTATGTGCTCAAAGGATAGATAGCCTTCTACTAATAGAGCCTCCTTTGCTCTTCACCCAGAATTTGGACCAATGTGTCCAACATGGATGTGTTCTTTGGTGTGTTCAAATGGTTATTCCTCCACAAGGGATGAGTGCACTGATGAAGTTGTTGCAGCTGTCCCACCAGGATCAAGGGCCTAGTAGGGTCATGTGCCTGATAGACACAAATTATCCAAGATGTGGAGAGAGAAGTCAACCAATGTACAGAACAGGAAGTCTGCTGCAGCATGATTACAACCATGGGAAGGTCAAGAGAATCCTTTAATTAAACACGTGGATCGTGGAAAATGGGAGTTTGTTCTCCCTATTCTAAATGAAAGGATGTGTATCCAGTAAATATGGCAAGTACTTATGCAACAACTGCGGTTAAAAGTTTCAATGTCCATGGATTATCCCAGACGCTGGTAAGTACAACTGTTAGTTGTGCTGAGTTTGTAAAATTAGGTTCCAAAATATTGATGAAAAACTAATATCTTTGTTTAATATTGTGATTGTAATTTGAATCACAATAAATGACATAACTTATTGTACATTTATTTTTCAATGCTTAAAATCTCAAATCTGCTCAAAAAATATGTGAGCGGGATGAGACGCTAAAATTAAAATTGTTTGCAAAATGTAAATAAAATGACATCTCTAACATTGAACATGATTTTTTGATTTTTGCTAGGGGACTGTTTCCCTTTCAACCTTTTACGATTAGTAAATTGCAATAGGCAATATAGCATTTTTTATATTTTGTGGACCCCTGCCTGAAATCAAAGCTTGGTGTTAGTGCGGCCCGCGCGTTTTTTCTCACATGCATCTGGGCGTTTTATATTTTTTAACACTTGTGGGCTACCATAGCTCAGGCTCGTGACAACAACACGAAGTAGCTAATGTAAATTGTTTCGGGACTGTCACAGAGTGGAGGGAAAATATATCCTGTCACCCAGTGCTATACGTTTTTTGTCACCCAGCCCCAGTCATGTCTTTTTTAAAACCTGCCGTGAAGAGAAAGGTTGGCGATGAGCACAGACAATTTCAGGAGAAGTGGGAGACGGAATATTTTTTGGTTGAGCACAGGGACATCCCAACGTGTCTAATATGCACGGCTAAAGTTGCGGTGCACGAGGAGTATAACATCAGACGTCATTACTCAACTAGACATGCTGAGGAGTATGCAAAATACCTGGGAGATGAGCGAGAGGACCGGGTCGCCAAACTTAAAACATGTCTACTGAGGCAACAAGATTTTTTCAAGAAAGCAAGCAAAGAGAGTGATGCGGCTGTCAAAGCTAGCTACGTGGTGAGTGAGATGATTGCTAAGGCAGGAAAGCCATTCAAAGATGGCGAGTTCATCAAACAATGCATGTTACAGGCTGCAAGTATAGTCTGCCCGGAAAAAAGGGTCAGTTTAGCAACATCAGCATTTCAGCCAACACAGTGGCAGAGCGCATTTCTGACATGTCAGGTAACATTTACGATCAACTGC
>OMOT01089180.1:0-17864 GCA_900312575.1 Acanthochaenus luetkenii | reverse complement strand
TGTCTCACAGGCTGACCTTGCTTCATAGACTGCAACACTGCCTGTGAACTCCGACCTCCTGTTGTTGGTCACATGGTTCGCTTCGTCTTATGTGTAGTGCGCGCGCCCTCTTGTGTTTAACTTAATGATTGCATTTCACCAACAACTCCCTTTGAAATAGTTCAATTTGATCGTTACGTTTGAAATGTTAATCGACCAAATTATTAACGATTGTTAATCGATTAACGACTAATCGTTAACACCCCTACTAACGACATCAGTGCACTAGTACTGAATGACTGGACACGGCTACAGTGTTTTGGCCACCGTCTTCAACTAGCCATTGGTGAGTCCATCCATCCATCCATCCATTGTCTATACCTGCTTACTCCTATTTCACATCCTATGATCATAGATTATAACCAGTTAAATATATTGGACGGCAGGCAGAGCCTGTGCTGCTGCAATTAATAACTTTTCGTGCGCCACCAGTGGCAATAGGTGAGTAAGCACCTCAGTCATCAAGCACACACACTAACATGGAATTACTGTGTTTGGATAATACCTATGACTTATTTACACATGGATATCATGCAGGCATAAGACAGACAATCTGATAAACAGTGCTACATTTTAATTTTACTATTTATGCTTCCTGTGCACTTTTCCATGATGTGCCATTGTCAGTAGAAAACTCCTACCTCTTTGAAGAACGCGGTGGTGAAATTTCCTCCTTCAATAGCCATATCTCCCAGGATCCTCTTCTGGTTGGCTTTCTTTAAAATATTCTCCTCAACCGTGCGCTCGCTGATCAGTCTGAAGGAGGAGAAAGAACATTGATTATTATGTTGTTTTATCACATGCCATCCCCTCTTTCTCTCACTCTCATCTTTCCTGTCTCTCTCCGCAGTACGTCATCTAATAAAACTGAAATTCTACTAGAACAAACGTTACCAAAAAAAGGTTTAACTGACAGCAGAAAGCAGAGATGGAAAATTGAGTGGGGATGATGTGACAATGGTCATAACTATCCCATGTGCTATTACTACGGTGAGCACATATATAGAAGCCTAGGTTGGATTTTACAGGAAAGGGATTGAGTGGGTGTGGACACTTCACATTATAGATGTTTGGTTAAATTAGGCTCACAACATCTATAGGAAGCTCCACAGTAAATTCTGGCATCCTGGGAACACCCCAGACCTGTGCTTACACACTGGATCGACAAGAAAGGAGAAAATAAATACGTTGTATTATATATTCTTACCTAACTGTATATAGCGATTGTATACATGTCCATTCGTCCTATTGCTTAGTCTGTCTTGATGTCTTGTTTTGTTGCCTATGTAAATGCACTGTTGTGATCAGTGTAAATCAGAGGCAATGGCAGCGTGGTCACAGTACCTGTAGATGTGGACGTCTCGGGTCTGGCCAATGCGGTGGCAGCGGTCCTGTGCCTGGGCGTCCATGGTGGGGTTCCAGTCACTGTCGTAGAACACTACCGTGTCGGCCCCAGTCAGGTTCACCCCTACACCTCCGCTGCGGGTCGACAAAATGAAGCAGAAGATACGACGATCGGCATTGAAGCGCTCCATGAGGGACTGAAGGAGGAAAGAGGGAGATACGCAAAGAATAAGCCTCAGAGACAAACAAATCCTATTTTCATTTACATCTGATCATGTCAAAATGCTGTCAACGCTAACCTGTCTCTGCTCCACGCGGGTGCTGCCATCGAGCCGAAGGTAGATGTGTCCGTGGTAGTTGAGGAACTGCTCCAGCACATCCAGCATACGCGTCATCTGAGTGAAGATCAGCACCCGGTGGCCTCCCGTCTTAAGCTTCCGGAGCAGGGTGTGGAGTGTCTGCAGCTTACCTACACACACACACGCACGATGAATGTACCAGTACATGAGTTTAGTCACACCAATGATTCCAAACAATAGCTCATGTCCTAGTTGGGATCCAACATACATGAGAAATAGTCTATTATTGGAAACATTACCATAGAAACTGAGCTTATGCACACAAACAGCATCAGATATATTCCATGCTTCACCTGAGGCATATTTAGCTTTATCCAAACACTGAAATTTCTACTGACCTTTTCTATAATGCATTGGTTCTTTAATGAGATGATTCACAGGTTATATCAGACAAGACTAGATAAAGTGGCTAATGAGATAAGAGGCCCGATAAATTCACTTACACTTTATACTGTATATACTTCACTTTATAAATATAAAGAGTTCATTCCAAAATGAGATATCTACAGTTTGAAAACTTTCTCCAACTCTCATAAAATGATTGCTGGTGTTCACTAAGGAATATTAATATAACTTAGTTGATGATACCTTTGATTAAAAAATGGCTACATTTAAGTTAAGAGCATATACATCTCTGTTTCTGAAATATTGAGCAGCAATCAACAAGTTGTTGTTTTTCCTAAATGGAAATACAGCATTTTGGAATGAAACCATTTGTACAATAAGCACTTATGTCTCTCAGACCATTTTTTACTTGTCCTTGAATGTGGTTTATAATTTTCCTATATTTTGTGATTAGCAGTTTAATAATGTTAACGCCATTTATCTGAGACTCTCATCCAGAGTGACTTACAGTGAGCACAGCAGTAGAATAAGCTTGAATTCATAGGTCTTTCCCATCTTGACAACTTACCACAATCATACTGTATGAGCCTCAGGTCAGGGAAGTGGGTCCTCATGTTACACTGGATACGGTGGAGGCTGCCCGTCAGCGGAGCGATTTGAGTCGACAGCATGGTGGAGAAGACGGCCTGCTTGTGGCTCAAAGAGGGAGGAGGATGGCAACAGTGCATGGAGATGGCAGGAGCCTCCACTGGCGGAATCACAAATATAAACCTAAAATGGGAGAGACAGTAAACAGCACTGTATTTCTTCCTCCTGAGATAACATTTTTATACCAGAGAATGTGATCGCATCTGTAGTCAATGAGGAACACTTCAATACATTCATGCACTATGTGTCTAGCAGTATTTATTTTATTTTTTACTCTCTTTACTACGGTGCTGTCGCCACAGCACCACGGTCTTCAGAAGGCAAATTCAGTGGTCAAAGTCAGTGGTGACATTTAATTACTTTATACCTGAGTACTATCAAACTTCATTACGGTGTTAAAAATAATGTATTATTCTAAGTGGCTGGTGGGGGTGGAGGTGGTGAAGAGGTTCAGACATCGTTGGTAAGTCCAGCTTCCTCTCAATGAAGCACTTGCTGTTTAGGAGCAAGTTTTGCACTTTGCTCTTAAGGCGTCTTTCTTGCCGTTTGCATGTGTCCATTTGTCCAAGTGAATATAAATGCAGAAAAACTACTAAACTACTAAAATTACATTTCAGAGACATGGTTAATAGTACGATTTTCATCACCACCCCCACCAACCACTAAGACAAAGAAATGTAGGTCTCAGGAGTGTGCAGTTCACGGTCTTAGACCATGTTGGAAACAACTGGCATTGCTTTGTATCCCCAGTGATGTACTCTGTGTGCAAACATTTTCCCCTCGATCAACCAATCAAATGATTAGTCAATTAATATATCACTCATCTGCCTACCTGTCTATAGTGTCACTGACCAGCTCCAGCCTCTCCTCAGTGCTGTGGATGGCCTCTCTCAGGGTGCGACCCTGAAGCCAGTAGTCAGCTGTGTTTAGGGACTGTGCCAACAGGCAGCTGCTGTGGCCCGACCGACCCCACTCTCCCAGGGAGCTCAGGGGGGCCGGCGACGGGCAAGAACCGGGGAGAAAAGTCAGGAAGTCCAGAACCTCCTGGCCATACATGGGCTTTGCCCCACAGCGACGCTCGTTGACTCGAATGATAAAGTCCAGTTGGCTGTCGCGTTGCTGCTTATGGCTGTCTGCCAGCCACGACTGATGGGGAAGAGAGATATGACAGTAGTCAGGTAAAGAGTTGGGCTACTGATGGTGAAAACTGCACAAAATAGCAGTGATCATGTTTCATATTTATAAAAGTATCAGGAGTACATGATTTAGGTATCTTGCAAATGATGAGTCCAGTTACAGGGCTGTTAACATGTGTGGCAAGATAAATTAAGCACATCTTATGTTGATGACATGATTAGTATAAAGAGAACCAGAATGCTCACCATGTAGAAAAGAGATCGAGGAGGTGGGCGAAGTGCTGCCCTGGGTCGAGGGCTGGCTTTTGCACCTGTACTGGACCCCGACTTGGGAGGCGGTGCCATTTGACTGGTACTGCTATCGTCACGTGGTGCTGCTGAAGACTTGGATGAAGAGGAGGAGGAAGTCACACGAGCTGGAGCAGAGGAGAGGATAGATCGCCAACCAGAGCAAAAAAAACAGACATGTTGTGAACAACTTCATTCTGCAATACAACTGGCCATGGATTTGCTGGATTCAATTCAGTTAATTCAGGGATCGCATTGTCTCCTAAATTCAAACGTTTGGCTGTCAGATCCAACCTATTAAGGAATAATGATGAATGACTGCTATTATTAGGTAAATTGAAGCTGAATTGCTTAAATTGACTACAGCCCTGATTGGTACGCAGGAACTTTCTTCTACGTTTTGTACCTTGCCTGTGGCAAATAGTATTTATACATACAGCACTTCTTGACTTTTTTTGGTTTTTTTACCTGCTTGGAGTACTAGATGGGTGGGCATCAGCATCAGCACAACTCATATGGTGAAGTATAAAATACACTAAACTGACTTTCAGACACATCCCTGTTGTCTAAACTTTCATGCACTAATTGCATCTTGTATGACACACTGCACATAGGGGTGGGCGATATATTGAGTATACTCGGATGTATCGCGGCTTGTTTTACATGAGATGTAGTAAATTACTATATTGTGAACATGGAGTATATGTTGCCACATCAAGTTTCTACGCAGCCGAGATGAGACTGTTTTCCTCTCTCCCTCTCACAGACAGAAAAAGTCACACACACCCGCCCAACTTACGTCACACACACACTCACACACACAAACGCGCGCGCACACATGCCCAGAGGCGGTGCCAAGGCAGCGCACATGTTTGTTTGGAGGAAACAGGGAAAGAGGAGACGAGAGAGCGAAATAAGTGAAGAGTTTAGCGAGTTTAAACGTTAGCCCTACGTGCCAAATTCAGAAACGGTAGTGGAAGATGGAGGGGGTAGGAATGCTAAAAATCACTAGCGAAAACTATTTGACCCAGTTCTACTTGCCATGCATGCACACAGCCTTGTGAATTATAGCTCAGAGCAAAACATCTTATTCAAGCACATACTCTCACCTGGCTGCTCTGCAATTGATGGCGGAGGCTGCACTACTTTCAGTACAGGGCGAGGTGGCTGGGGCTGACTTGGGGTTGAGCTAGGTATTCTTGGGGGAGCTATAGTGTAGTGGGCAGTGGCAGGACCGGGTGTGCGCTGGGGAATTTGCGGTGGAGCAGGGTTTCTGACAGGGTGTGTGTTGGCATGGTGGTGCTGACAAGGGGGTGTCTGTGGAGCAACACGAGGGGAAGGGGCCACTGCCAGAGTGGGCACAGGCCCGCCCTCCTTGCCTGCTGACTGCCGCACAACGATCTTCACGATCCCAGGGCTGCTCACCACAGATGAGGGCCCTGAGGAAAAATAAAGAATGGGGAATATTAACTGTGAGGAACAGGGCTGCTTCACGGGGTGTGCACACATACAAGGTTTTAACCAGATATGTATTAGCACAAATTAGGCCATCACAAACTAATTTAGAAAACATCATTAAAATCAGTTTTTTTTTACAGAGCAACTTGTAATTACTGCAAGCAATCTTGTACTATGCACATGACGTGAGTTAAACAGTAATTAAACCCCAAAACCAGTGTTGTTGATGGGTTCACATCTAAATCTTGACATTTTATTGCAACTGCCCTCTACAGGTTCAACACCAGTTACTACAAGTGTATTTTGCTGTTGGCTGATCTGGTGGCGTATTTGGTGCCAGCTTTTGTCAGCAAGCAAACACCTTATTTCGGCCACAGCTCATTTTATGGAGGTATCTGGCAACGCCCCCTATAAAACTGACATCTACAGACAAGTGTGGAGAGGAATAGACAATAGCGGACAGCGGCCACCACCAGCTCAAACTGGTGTAACCGAGCTGATAGAGTTCGCCTAACTTTATGTTATAATTAGGCTAATTATTACTTTGTTATCTATTAATCTGTCGAATGTATTCTCAGTTACATTAGGCATAACAAAAGAAAAATGAATCAAGCAGCTCCAAATTCAAAGCTTTAGTGAGCTCTCAAGTCAGCAGGTGGAGGATGCTCTCTGTCAAGACTATTCTAATATAACATGTATCACAATTGTATGTTATGGTAGAATAATATTGTCTGAAGTGTTGATAATATATAAACATTTAGTAATTTTATTTAGTAATTTCATACCTGCAAATGCCGTGGCTTCTCTGTATGTAGAAGTTGAACTGAGCATGCACATGATTTAGTACTTTAACTTTGGGCTTGTTCTGTAACATTGTGTAACTGTTATTTGGGTGACTTTATTGAATTAAAATGTATAAAATACTCTTCACATAACTATTCATTTAGTGGCAAAGGAAATAGCAGATTATGGATACATGCGTTTTGTGTGGAGATGAGAGCTGTCAGTTGTCCTTATCCTCTCAGTTAGTAGCTACCTAACCATAACTAACCGAAGCTACCAGCACATATAAGGTCTGTAGTCAAGTTACTCCATCACTGATAGCCAGATAGCATAAATAACATTACTCACCATCTAATATCAGTTTCAGAAGTGGCTCCAAGATACTTTGGTTTTAAATGTTGGAGCTGTTGAGGAAGTCTATTATATACTAGGTGTTATTCTGCTGAATTGTTGCTTTAGAGCTGAAATATTTTGTTTTTACTTTGTTTTGAAATTCACGGTCCAAATGTCTTTAGTGATTCGCCGGTTGTATTTTAAGCCATCTTCAACATCTTCTTTGCCTGTCTGCTGCATGTCGAGCAGCTTAACATTTTAAGCACAGCTACCTAGCACTACCACGCATTGCATTATTAACAATTAGCCTTCTGTTGTCAAGTCGATATACGGTTGTGTCAGACTCTCCACACTGGACACAGCAGCTTTTGTTGAGGCCAACAGTGGGTGACTCCAGAGTTTAAAAGTCTTCCACTTCAAATGAACTTGTTGTCTGTATGTATGCGTGTGTATTGGGGGTGGAGGGCGGGAGGGGCTTGCAGGGAGGGGGCACAGAGGGGTCTTAGGCCCCTCGCTCTGCCCACAGTGAGACATTTTTTCCCCCACAGGCTGGATGCATTTTTAGATGAGTAGATGTACTTCAGCCAAACTCAGGGGTTGAGTTACTCTTTAACAAATACAATTAAGCAAGGAAACCATGCAAGCCAGAGACAGACAGCAAGATTGAGAGCAGACCTGGCCAAAATGAAAAAAACTACTAAAACTAGTTTCAAATATTTCAATGAATCGAAGAGGTTTTGATCCAACACTGTGGAACCTTAAACTCAAAAGTAGACATATGCCTCTGAGATTAAATTAAGATAAGCCAAAACTCATGATTTTGTTTGATATTTGAAACAAAACAGGAATAGTTTTGTCCAGGCCTGTTTGAGAGGCAGCACGTGAGAGAGAGGGGGAGAAACCTTGCAAGGAGGCATTGTGAGGCAGCTGAGTCCCAGAGGGAGCAGGAGAGGAGATGTTAACAGGGTGTGTTTTGGCTGCGCTGAGGACAGCCACCTGGGCAGGCTGGCTGATCAGGTGGTGCTGCCCCCTGCTGGACACCAGGTGCATCACATTACCTGTGGGGTGACGGTGAGAGTCAATCAGACAGGTAATCTGACAAAGTTGCTAGTAACTACATTATCAGCAGTCATACACAGTTGTTTATAATTACTTCAATCATTCCGTAATTGCAATATTAATGATCAGATATTCAAGTGATTATGATATATTTAACATAGGGCTACACGCTTATGGCAAAAATGACAATCCCATTATTTTGCTTAATATTGTGATCACGATTATTTGTCTTGATTTCAGGAAAATTATTTTATTGCACTTTTGTACCTTGACATATAATTTCACTTACTCTTCTTGTGGTCCTTATTTACTAAGCTACAGCTACAACACTAAGGCAAACTTTGCACAGAATCTGTACTTGTTTGTCATCATCTGGTTTAAAGAATCTCCTAATGACAGACGATGATCCACTTTTAAGAACTAAAACAACGTTTTGGCGTTTAAGACTCTGGAGAATGATTTTCCTCTGTAACGAAGGGCCAATTCATTCTTTTCCACTTTGCTCGTTGCTACATTTTTCAGAAGATGGTCTAGGTTATGGTAAGGCTTCTCTCTTTCTTTCCCACTGGAGCTGCCTGCTTCTCCATCTTCAATAACATTTAGGTCACATGGGGGCACGTTGTGTATTCAAAGGTTGTGATTGGTCACATGTAATGAAGCGCTGGATATACAACACTGGGACTTTCTTGAAAATATTTAAAAAACGATTGTTACCGAATTACACGATTAATCATGGAGCCATAAAATTAAATTGAACATATAGAATAATAAAACATTAATTAATTTTAACTGGTTTTTACATATTCCACAAAAAAAGTCATACAAGCTTGTGGATTATGAGAGATTGATGTCCATTCATTGTCCAACAATAAGTACAAGATGTCTCTAATACTGACCTTGAACTGAGCGTGGAGGAGCTACTGGGACTTGGTGGATCTGGGCTCCAGACAGAGTCAGCTTGTTACCCTGAAGCTGGAAGGTGACGGGTTTACTGCCCTGGCATGTCGATACAGGTCGTCCAGCCAAAGATGCAAGCTGGGCTATGCTCACTACCTCACCAGCTGAGGAAGGCAGAGGGAAAGAGGATATGGATTAGAAACTTTACTAAACTCAGTATTGTACAAATACAGTCAGCCTTGGTTCATGGGTTGATGACAATCCTGTCTTTATGACAGGGTAACCACGCTTGAGAGCTTGCTTTAAAGTGTAGGGCTGGGTACCGAAGGTCAGCTACAGAGTACCGTGTAACACCGAGTACAGAGTAACAACCACATGTTGAGATAAAAGGTGACACATTTCTATATTGTTCTAATGCAGCCAATCTCTAACTTTTACAGAGGCGTACATTCACACACTACACAAACTTGCACAGCACTGAAATGACTTGATACAGATGACCGTCTTTGTTTTTAGCAATCTAGCAAATGCTAGCTACAACAGAGCTTGCAAGGATTTAAGTAAACATGGCTAATTTTTCTAGCTTCATTACCTAGCCCGATGAGTCAGACCCATGGTCGCAAGCTACCGGTACGCATCCCATAGGGGTTTACAGCTACACAGGCTAATTGCAAAATACATCTACTGGCGAAAACAACTGCTTATAATTTCTTTGACTTACCTGGATGGTGTGTTTGGGTCTTCACTCTCCCCACAATGTATTCATGACGATGGAAAAACAATAAAAGTATGGAAAAACATTGTGCCGGAACCAAAAATGATGACAGGGAAAAATGTGTGTGTGCGTGTATGTGTGTGGTGGTGCTTCCCTAGTAGCTGAACTGACTATTTATCAAATAACCGTTACCACTGAACTAATAAAATACTGAAGCATGGACAGACAGCAACTCTCCTTTAAGGCAGGGGTTATTAAACTTTTTCAGCCCAGATAAAAATGAGGGATTTAGTCTCTCCATCTGGGATCAAAGCTCATTAAAACTTGCCATGTGGAGCACCACCGGCAATAGGCCCAAGACCTATTTTGGGTCCCAATATGCCATTTGGTGGATGCTTTTATACAAAGTACCTTACAGTACCAAGACCAGATGGATATTACAAGAACAGGATTACCCAGTCAATTACTTAACTGAAAAACAACTACGTAATTCTTGAGGTTCTGTATGATTTGAATAATGGTTTCTGCAGCCTTATCAACTGACAATCTCATCAACAACACTTATTATTTAATGATAACTTTAAGAGTAATCTGTAGCACAAAAATGAATGAACCAATCAAAGAAGTTGTACTTACAGGGCAACCTAGCCTGCATATCCGGACTGAGTAAAACCCTCTGGGACATGACGTTGCTGGGGTGGGGACTTGGATGAGATGGTACGTTGGGTGTGCCGGGAGCAGTGGGAGGTCGTACGGTCAGCACTGGCTTGGGGGCACTGGACCTCACCGCAGTTTGAGCAGTAGGATGCATGGACGAGCGAGGAGGGGGCGTATGTGTCACTGAACACACCACTGAAGGACGGGGGATGGAGAGAGCAAGAAAGAGAAAAAGAGAGCGAGATGAGAACAAATAAGAGAGAGATGAGAACAAATGAGCAAAAGGGGTTGGGGTCATGAAAAGCAAGATAGTATTTGATCCAACTGTGGCAAAGGTTTTGGCGAGAATTGCTGAATTGGATGTGAATTCACAAACTATAGCAATATCTACAGAAGTGTGTTTGAATCTATTTGCCTTGAACAACATCAGCAGAAAGAAACTGACTTTATGAAAGAAAATCAAGAGTATTTTTGTCTGTCATGTTTTTGTTCAAAAGTAGTGCTTTGCCGGAGTATTTTACTTACCTTGTTGAACTATGGGAGCAGGAGTTGGGGTGACGTCAGTTACCAGGTGGGGTTTGGGGGTCTGAGCTGCAGGGGGCACGGGGCAGGTAGGTTTGTTCATCAGCAGGACCGGTCGACTATCACTTTTAGGAGGTGGCTGGAACATCCTAACACATACACATTAAAATATTACATTTTGCATTACAAAAATAATCACATACAAATATTACATGTATCAAGCATATGGTTTCATAACCCACTGACATACACTAGCATTGCTGAGAAAATACAAACCGGAGGCAAAAACAAAAATACCATTGCAAACGTAAAATATATAAAGAAGAAGCTTGGATAGTAATCAAGACATAGGCCTCTGAAAATGCTGAACCATACCATTGAAGAATACAACATTATAACATTTAGGGGGGTTGCAGTAGCTTAAAAAGATATGCGGCAATCGACTCTTCCTTCGCTGAACTACTACTACTGAGGTGCCCTTTAGCAAGGCACTTAACCTCCAGTTGCTCCAGCGGACCAGTAGAAGACTAGTTGTACAGGGCACCAGATGTGAATATGTGTAACTGTACTAATTATAGGCATGATGATACATGCTCGGCTATATTCTTCCTTGTATAAATTATGGTTACAAAAATAATACAAGAATAAGTAGCTGGATTGTTTACCTGTTGACCTTCATGCGGACTGGTTTGGGGGGTGGAGGGGGTCCAGGGGACTCCATGATCTCCTGGATGAGTTGGCGGCTGACCTTGTAACGGGGCAGGAAGATGTCTGCCTGATACCGGGACACACAGCCCTCCAGACCAACCAGATCAAACATGGACAGGTCACAGCGCTGAGGACACAAAAACATACAGCGTATTGTGTTTTCATCCGCAGAAAATTCTGTCAGCAAAGACATGCAGGTCAGGTGAACTGAAGACTCTAAATTGCCCATAGATGTTTTTGTGTGCAGTATTGTATATTATGTGTATGATGTAGTATGTATATGACGTAGTACATGTAGTATATATATGATGTTGTGTATCATATAGTATGTATATGATGTAGTATGTATATATGATGCAATGTAAAGCCCTTTGAGACATGCTTGTATAAAAGGGCTATATAAATAAACATGAATGATTGATTGATTGTACAAGGGATGGGCAGGAGTACTCGAGTACTCGTTCAGGACCTTAGTATTCGAAATTGTGTAATTTGCATTTGAAAAAACCCAAAACACATATACAATATATATATACCCAGACGTCTGGGCTACAAATGTGTTCAACCCTGAAGATAGCAACACAGGCAAAAGTGCCAATGAAGGAAGCATTTGCCTCTTTGTCATGACTTCACCAAGACAGTCTTGGCACTCTTGCTTCTAGTTTAAGGAGACACTTTACATTCGGAGTGTCCAACTGTCCAAGGCCACAGGAAAAACATATGTGAATTTTGTTTCAGGTTACATTTTCCATATAACTGACCAATGGTAAAGTTCCCCTTTAGGTGTCCCCTAAATGCTGACCTTTAAAGGAGAGACCTCCAGAGCTTCCTGCACCAGGGAGGCTGTGTGGAAAACAATGGGCTTGATGATGAAGGCTGAATGGATGGGACGAGGGTCGAACAGGTTGGGGTGGTTGCACACTTTGCGGAGCTGCATCAGGATGTTAATCACAGACATGAAGTGCCCGCTGGTCAACGTTTCCCGGGTCCTATGAATCAGAGACAAAAGGTGATGATGGAGAAAGCAAGCTAAGACAAGATAAGATCAATAAAGTAATGATAATAATCATAAGGTATAATAAAGGTAAGGGTAGAAAGGGTATATGACGGCAAGGATTTGGGGGATTGGAATAATTCACATGCATCATACTACTGATGTAAATGTAATGAAGAGGTAATATTGCAGTTCATAGACATTTTGTCCAGTTGTGTTCACTTATTTTTGATTGGCTCTAAAAGACCAAGCTGGACATCTGAGAATGAGACATCGAAAGCAAATACTCGTTTTACAAAAAAAAGGAGAAAGGCTGTCAGCATTTTCTCCTTCTTTGTAACCCTAGTTTCTTTATTGATCTTTTTATATTTTAATTGTGCAGTGGACCATTTGTGAATTAAATCATATGTCTGTATGTTTTGAACACAATGTTTAAATAACTTACGAGGCCTGTGCCATGAAGTCGTCATAGAGGAATCGCTGTCTCTTGGACAGGCGGCAGCGCACCACATGCTCGTATTTCTTGGGCATCTGCTTCTCCACGTCAATCTTGATCCTCCTGAGCAGGAAGGGCCTGAGCACCTTGTGGAGCCTCTTGACCAGGCCCTCGTTATACTCCTGACTGCCCTCGATCATTCCTGTCAGTGGGTTGGAGAACCACTCCTTGAACTCACGGTGGGACTGGAAGACGTGGGGCATGAGGAAGTGCATCAGGGACCACAGCTCCATCAGGCTGTTCTGGAGAGGGGTTCCTGTCAGCAGCAGTCGTCTATGGCTGTAGCCAGGAGAGGTCAGAATAGTGTTTAGGTAACTAGGCCAAGATTTAGACAATTAGCCTTATAGATGACTGAGGAGTTCAGATAAGTGCAGTAAATGTCTATACAAACAAATTATTGTACCTTCTGATTAATTGAGGTATTTTCAGTCTACTGAATTTCAAAACGGTTTCGTACAATTCTCTCCAAGATATGTATACTTGAAATGCCAGAATGCTTTACATTTGTCTACATTTGAGTGAGTAGACACTGGGTAAATACCATCTAGGTAATGGTAGTGTATTAAGGCTCTGATAATGCTGCATGACATACAGTGCCTTGAAAATCAACATACCTTTTTGAAATAGTCATTTTTATGTCTTACAGCAGAAATGAAAATCCATATTTCTTCAGCTTTATTTACACATTTTGTCTTTCAACATTCAAGTGAAAGAATTCTACATTTCTGGAAAGTGATACAAATTGAAAAACTAGAATAACAGGGTTAGAATAATGGAGTTGGAAAAGTCATCAGTCCCCTCAGAATAATATATAACCAATCACCTTCCAAATCACACACCAAGCTAATTGGCCTCCACCTGACATCAATTGCAGTGGTTTTGATTATTTCAGAATAAAATCAGCTGTTCCTTGAGGATTCCACTCCTAGTAGTGCAAAAATTGTGGATATGCACAAGTTAGGAGAAGGATATAAACACATTTCAAAGGACTTAACTATCCCTCTGTGTACCGTTCAGAGTATTATTAAGAAGTGGAAGGCATATGGCACCACCCACACCTTGCCTAGATCGGGCCGTCCTTCCAACCTGGATGACAGAGCCAGGAAAAGATTGACCAAGGAAGCTACCAAGAGGCCAATGGCAACTTTAAAGGAGTTACAAGTCTTTATGGCAGATTGGTCGATCTGTGACATTTCCTGATGAGCAAGAGTTTACAGATTAGATAGAGATTAGCAGCCGTGAATATGTAATTCCACCGGAAGCACTATTCATAAAGACAGAAGATATCTTTCATGAAGAACTACTAGGGCCACTTCATGGGCACATCAACTTTGGCTATGGTGCCTATTTGACATTTCAGAGCCTACATGCCTGGTTTCCCAAAATAATTTCAGTGCCATAATCATCTTTGTCCATTGGGTTATAATAACATAAAATGAGGCGACCATTATGGTCACAAATGCGCCCAAAATGGAAATTGTGATACCTGGAAATAAATTTGGGCACACTGGTGGACCTACAAAAAAAATTCTTAGTGCAATTTTATTTGAGTAACTTCTTAAGAGCAAGCATGGCAACCCCAAACATCAATCTGACTTTATTTACCTAAAAGCTATTTTGTAACAGGACGTCTGTAAAGATCGACTAGTGTCCAGACTTGTTTAATTAAGTGTATTGTTAAGCTCATGTACGGCTGTGTCGTTCGGCTCGTCCACACACGTTGTTGCAGCATAATGACACACTGCGAAGCTCCTCTTCTACTTTGACTTGGCAATCTCCATATACGCATGGTAACCAGTTCTCTGAAGCCCTTCCTCGCAACGGCGAAGATCAACAGGGATCGTGTCTTTGCGTCGTAACGGCACTCGTGATTTATTGATGTCTTCATGACGTTTTATCATACGGAGTGCGTTACAAAATATTATTTTAGATAAAGTTCCTCATCTTGTCTTGGTTGGGCTGAGGTCTGTTCTGTGTCAGAGTCTTGCGGGGAGTTTCTTTGTCGCGCTCCTCCGTGTTTGTATGTTTTTCCAGTCCACGTGTAGAGAACGTAAAGCGGGGTCGGGAATGGTGTAAAATACTGACGTAAAGCAGGTCTGCGGCTTTTTGGGGGACAATAGCGATATAAACGATAGAGGAAAATATCTACGATAGACATTTTTCTATCGTCCCACGATATATATCGTCATATCGAGCAGCCCTAATGTGATGTTTATTATTATTATTATTATTATATTGTTTGGCATTCTATGTAAATAATTAGAGTTGAATTTCATATCTGGATATAGAGAATATCCGGAAAACAAAATTGCTGTGATTATACAGCACTGCCTATTAAAATAAATAAATAAAAATAATGGTGCTCCTTACATCTTTTTGGGGTGCACCAATTATTTTTACTGGTGCTCCTAAAGTTAAGGACACACAAGGAAACTTTCCAGAGGGTTTTCAATCATAGCCTTCATTTGCATAATCTTACGAGTTTTAGGGAAATCTTAAGAGTGCATCCATGACAGGCAGTCAACTAGTGTGACTCCCCCAGTCAGGCTCTCATGACCACAAATGAAGAAGTTCATTTAGAGCCCTGTCTAGCTAATGCGTCCTAATGTGCCCTGTCGAGGAGACAGACACCCAGCTCTACAGACCTGTTGAAGTTCAGCAAACTCTGCCAGCGCTGGGACTTGAAGTTCTTGATGTTCTGGGCCTCATCTAGGATCAGGTACCGCCAAGACTTGCGTCGGAATGCCTGGTGATCCTGCAGCACCAACTTGTACGAAGTGATGCACACATGGAATGCATTAGGCTTGGTCCAGCCCTAAAAATAAGATGTGGTTCAGAAGTTGTCCTGTTACTTCAATAAACAAGCTGTTGCCACATCTGTCATAGATCACTTACATAAAAATAAAGAAAAGAAAAAGAAAAACAAGTAAAAGTTTGTATCAGGTTTATCATCAGGATGTTCAGGAACACAATAAAGCAGGAAAACAGCAATTGCCCACTGAAAATTGTGTGAAGTGACCAAACAAAAACAAAAAAAGACAATCACATTTGTATTATACTTATCAAGGTCAAACATTCCAAACCAATCTACTTGTTACCTGTCTCTTTAGCTTCCTCTCCTTTTGGCTGCCAAAGTAGGTGAGGATTTTGAACCCGGGACACCAGCGCTTCAGCTCCATCTCCCAATTCAACATCACACTGGTGGGGACGATGATGAGGTGAGGGCCCCAGTTACCTAAACATAACAGATTAATTGACAATCTATCAGGAGTTGAACATAGAGGCGTGCCATTTTCACTTACCTAAGTTCAATTAAGGTATAAGGTCTCATGAGTAGTGACACAAACTGTTACAGAGTAGCACCACAAAAGGAAGATCACTACGAACCAAAATGCAAAAGGTATGGCTTACCGTTTATTTTACCATACCACTGAACTGGTGTATGAATAAACTGTACTAAAAGTATAATGAGCCATTCTCTTACCTTTTTCACAGGCGAGGTGAGCTAGCACAGCAATGGTCTGGATGGTCTTGCCCAGACCCATCTCATCAGCCAGAATGCCATTGAGCTTTTTCTCGTACATAGTGACCAGCCAGTCCAGGCCGATGTGCTGGTACTCTCGTAATGTACCGTGGAGCAGGAAGGGGATGGGGGTCTTGACCTGTTATTGGACAACAGATGAGCAAATTACATTTCAAACTTACCGTACATAGAGGATTAGTATTTAGTAGAACTGTAACGACTAGTCGACAAAATCAATTGTGTAAATTCATAGACTGATTTTTTGTGTTGACGCATCACATATCTTTACATTATAAGTCTGTTTCAGGGCTGTATGTGAAAGATACGTCTTATTAACAGTCAATGGTGCAATACGCAAAGGCAACGCTAGGTGGCAGCAGTGCTTGTAACGATGATAACGATAACTGACAGATCTCATCTCCACACAAAACGTTTTCATAAAACAGCCATATATCCATAATCTGCTAATTCCTTTGCCACTAAATGGATAGTTATGTGAAGAGTATTTTATCAATTTGAATTCTATAAAATCGCTCAAATAACAGTTACAATGTTACAGAACAAGCTCAAAGTTAATGTAGGAAATTCATGTGTGCTCTCAGCTCTACTTGTACAGAGAATCCATGGAATTTGCAGGTATGAAATTAATAAAATGCATAAATTTGATCAACCCTTAACAATATTATTCTACCATAACATACAATTATGATACATGTTATATTAGAATAGTCTTGACAGAGAGCATCCTCCAACTGCTGCTCAAAGACTTGAGAGCTCAATAAAGCTTTGAATTTTGAGCTGCTTGATTCACTTTTATTTTGTTATGACTAATGTAACTAAGAATATAATCATTAGATTAATCGAAAATATAGTCGACAGATTAATCGTTAGTTGCAGCTCTAGTAATTAGCCTACTTCAGCTTGCCCAAGGAGATCCGGCTAGCCCCCTAATTAGCCTATTTTTGTAATGTTTTATTTACATTCAATTTTATTCTTTGTTGCTTGTTTTTATTATCCTTTCCTTTTATTCTTATATTGCTTTGCTATTTAATTCCTTTGCTGTTCTTTTATTAGCAAAGCAGCTTTGTAAACTTTTGATGCTATAAAAGTGATTATTACTACAACTACCGTATTTTCCGCCCTAAAAGGCGCACCTAAAAGCCTATAATCTTCTCAACAAACGACAGTGCGCCCTATAGACCGGTGCGCCTTATATACGGATTAATTCTGGTTGTGCTTACTGACTTCGAAGCGATTTTGTGTGGTACACGGCGCTCACGGCGCTCTCAAAATGTTTTAGTACGACTTTGGTAAACTACAAAGCCGCACCGCTAGCAGCATTACGGTAATGGGGGCGGAGTTACATACGTGCTGTGCTTACTCTACTGTGTGTGTGTGTTTGGGTCACAAAACAAAATGGCACCCAGTACGAGACACGCGTATACCGCTGAGTTCAAGCTCAAGGCTATCAGCCACGCGGTTGAACATGGGAATAGAGCAGCCGCGAGAGAATCTATTCGACTGAAGGCAACAGCGTTCAAAGATGAGCGAGTGGCTGAG
>OMOT01089179.1:0-22502 GCA_900312575.1 Acanthochaenus luetkenii | reverse complement strand
GTAGGACCCGTCATAACATGTTATATAACCCGTCACAACATGTCTTAACCCGTCACAACATGTTATAACCCGTCATAACCCCACACCCTCACAGAGGCTGATTTGAATGAATAAACTCCACAGACGACAGTGTGTGTAAACTTTATTTCTGTTCGCATGACGCGTTCGTGTGCAGCTGAGGCTTTGCTTTCCTCTGCACAAATCCAAAGTTGACACAACGGTGGGACGGAGCGTCTAATACAGAACCGGGAGGACAGCGTTCCCACTAAACAGACAGTCTCATTGGCTGCTTCAACAGGAAGTAAACGAGCTACTAAACCGTGTCAGTCTTTGCCACAGTTCTTGCCATTTATTGTCCTGCTGTTTGTGTTTTGCCCTTTTCTTACAAAAAATGATGCTTTTTAAGACTACAACAATACAGACTATAGACAATACGTATGGTACACTATTCCATAATATTTGACTTCTTTGATTATATCAACATATCTTAAATTATACACTGCTTTCGGTACAATAATTCTTATTTCTGAACCACTGGCACCAGGAAGTAAGCATGTGAGCTATGTTCCCCTACACTTCATGTCCTCGGTCTGTTTGCTATTGGAGCTTCATCACCATTCTGTTAGCTGGGTGAGAAAGGAAAAGGTTTCAAAGTACATCACTTAATTTTTGACACAACATTAGTTAATACTTGATCTACTCGAGTGTAACATGAAGATTGTGCTCCTGGTCGCAGCATTACATTTTGGCAGCACATGCACAGACAACAGCATATAGCATTTTAATTTTTTCCACTCCCTCTTTTGTCACAATAATGAAACTCCAGACTTCCAGTGTCGTAGAGGTCAACAGTTGACTGATAACGGCATCCACTCTGACTCTGCAAAAAGATTACGGCTGCAGGGGAGAGGCATACGGGGATGGGGGGAGGGGTGGTCTCATCGAGTGTCTCTTGGATTGGTGACGAATCTCTTGAAATCTTGAGGCTACACACACACGTAGACAGTACCGTAACCTCAGAAACAAGCGCCCATAGTCCGTATACAGCATTCCCTTGTTCAAAACGCTTCATACCGGCTGTAAAGGACAAACAGAACTATTGCACAGTTAAACTTGTCTTATAATCAGAGCACGAGACAGTGGTGAAAATAAACATGGATAATGACCCAGGTTTGCCTCTTCTAAGTATAAGGCCTAGCAGTGCTTCTGGGGGGAGGGGGAGACACCCGTCCTCTGCTCCCCCTCTCCTCGACTCCTCAGTAACAAGTCTCTCCCTCATCAGTGCTGTATCTCTAGGAAAAAAAACCCACAGTAATCATCAAAAGCTGCTCTATGGTTAATGCAGTCTACGTGGAACAGCAACAGGATAGCTGGATAGTGAGAGTGGTTTAATGTTGCTAATGTTATCCTCTGTATATCATTTCCTCTAAGAGCTGAGAGGTGACTTCATGCTGTGTAATGTGGTGATGTAGTTATTGTTGTCTGGGTGGAGGGGGAAATCCAACAGCCTTGATTGGGAGGGGTCTCCATTCTGTAGGTTGGCTGGTTGTGACTCCGAGCAGCAAGATTCTGTGTGGTTCAGGTCCAATGTGTGTGAAGGGGGGGTAAGGGGGGCAGGTGGATCAGGCCTACATGTTGAAACCGTAAGCGGGCTGAGCAGGGTATCCCGGGACGGTGTAGCCATAGCCCGAGTACCCCGGCTGGGGAGCCACTGGAGCAGGGCTGGCAGTCAACATCAGCTGTTGACCTGCACACGCACACGCACACGCACACACACACACACACAGTTACATTCTGCACAAACCTTAACATCACACGTTACAAGTTTTACAGTGATAATCCGTGAGATTCTTGGTTGTTTTTGGTGACATCTTCAGTACTAAGCGCTGATTGCTTGTTGTTTCTGCAGAGATCACTTAGAAATCAAACAGTGTGTCCCATACTGTGACAACTTTTTCTGTTGATGCAGTTGGAGTTTCTGTAGGTGGTGCTCTTTTCTTGGTTTCTTTGGTTTGTTCAGCCATGATGGCTATCGCTGCTCATGCTAACTACCCAGCTCTTCTTCTATTTAGTCCAAACAAGTCGCTGTTGCTGCTTCTGGTAATGTATAATAAGATTATAAACCAGCATGATCTCCGTTCAATATGGGGCAAGTAGGTAGGAAGGCTACTTCATTCTTTGTAATGCTGTGAAATGTTTTTAAAACATTGTTTTACCATTTGAAAAGCAAGCGATAGGAAGTTGTATGTTATTTTCTTGCCCGGCCTGAAATAGAGGGAAAGACATACCGCCAGGGGAAACACATTTTGTCACAACACTAGGAAACAGCTACCCGACTTGTAAAACAGAAAATGTTAAAACGTTCATGAACTGTACAGGTTGAATCACTATTGTGTTATGTCAATCTGCGACGGAGAGCAGCGAAACGGAAATATATGTCAATGAAAAGGATTATGACTTTAACAACAATTCAAATTTCCATTATGTGGTTCACAAATGTCTTCATGTCTGGAAAATCTAATGGTGAGAATCGTATTTCTCATGTCGATCGTATTGCACGTCCAAAACTTCACATGAGGGCTCAAACAAGACAAATAAATAAAGTAAATTTGGTTAACGCTGGATTTCAACAGCAACAGACACTATTCACCCAATTGGACCAGTCGTTTCTGAGATATTGTGTGTACATAATGAACAAACAGTTGGCCAGAGACAGATAGATAGCCCACCCCCTCCTGTTTACACCGTAGGGGGCAATTTTCACACCAGAAGCGTCTGTCCCTCTGGGTGATGTGCTGTTAGTAAACCTACCAAACACTATCGGCTGAGGCTCTGTCACCTCCTCTTCAGTTTTCCTTTGGCTTTCGGCCTCCTCCAGTTTGTCCACCTGAGGGCCATGAAGAAAAGAGGAGATCAGACGCGGCTCACTCACGCACTGAACAAAACGCAAGAATGTCTGCTCTAATACATTGTACGTGTCTTGTAGAAATCTTACAACTCCCAAGAGCTCAGATTGTCAGGACCTGATTTGAAAACCGGTTGATTTTCCAACTGACATCCTAGCATTTGTTTTTCCCTGCGTATTCCAAAGTTTTGCTTGGTCACATGGACATAAACTATTTCCTACATGTGGATGACAATGTCAGCTGTCAACACATACAATCTATCATTCGCAGTGCCTTTTCTGTTTTTTATGACCAATCCAACAAGAAATGGCTTATTTGATGTACTACAGTAGACCAGAAACTCTAAGCCTGTGGTTTGTATAACTACGGTACAGTGCTGTATTATCAAGACTTGAGTAAATATTGATACATATTAACAGCACACACACACACAAGACTTGTCACACTACATATACATTACAAAGTCCACTTGTGAAATACAATGCTACACATAATTCACGGTGCATCTATACTGAGGTTAACCAAGAGAAGATGCCATGCAGGTTTGGTGAGAATTTCTACGACAGCTTCCAGTACAGGTGAGAGGCCATGTTAAGTTAATTGTCTATGCACAATTAAAAGCAGGAGGGGGTTCTAGGTTAAATAAATATTTCATTGTGTACTCGGTTATGGATAAGCTGTACATGCCTATATGCTGATGTTACATTTTCAGCCATTCACAGTCCCATACCAATAAAGGACAGTTACAGCTTACACATGCTTTCCATTCATGGCTGTAAGCAGCCCTGCCAACAAAGTTTCATTGAGGGTATTCTGCTGTGTTAAGAGCAAGCTACAAATGATTAACTCATGTGTTACGCTCATCCTTGCCAGGCATATTTGTGGCGAGTTGGCTTAGTGTCACTAAGTGCAGAGAAATGCTCAGGCATTGTGCTTCAGCTACGTAATCAGCTAAATACAAAAGGTTTCTGATGTAAGTCAAGTTCAATTATGTGAACAATGGTGCAGCTCAATTAATTATGATTATTAATTTGACATAAAGCAGTTTTCTGTACATGACTACAAAATACAAAAAGTGAAGCAAGAATGCCTGAACGGTATATTTGGAATAGTACAATGCAAGTAAAAAAATTGATATGATTATAGTGTAAAACAAATCGTCACTGGGGTTATGCTGCCTGTTTGACTGCCTACTGGATGATGGCTTCGAGAGATGTCTTGCATGACAGTGCTGCTGTCACTTGCTAGGTGTTAAACTACAGGGCTGCTGAGACTGGCTGCTAGGTCCACAGCAGATTGACCAGTGATTTGTGGACCAAAGTGGCTGGTCTATGGAAAATAAATCAACAACTATAACTGATCAATTGAAAGACGTTCCACAGGGAGAGAAAATGAGGGAACCCCACAGCCCTTGGAGTTAGTGGTTATACGCCTGTGCTGATGTATTAGATAACAATCTTAGACCATCACATGTTAACCTGGAGTTAGCAACCTGGGGATGCATCTAACAAGTCTAGAGTAGCTCCCTCTCCTCATCCCCTTTGTCTTTGGTGTCACTGCTCTGGGAGAGAAAGAAACTAAAACTGGTATTCTCACTATTTCACCATATCATCAATGCCATGACTTTGGAGCAACACAGATGAAGTGATGAGATCTAGGAGAAATTTTAAAAAAAAACACCACATTAAACTAGATGCAGCCCCAAGAGAGAAGAGTTAGAGGTAAGAAGAGGTATTTGTTAGGCCAGGTTAGGCTAATCCTGGTCCAGAGGAACTGCATAGTGCACAGGCTTTGGTTCCAGCCATCAACCTTGTTGTCAACAACCTTGTGCTGAGCTAGAACAAAAGCCTGCACACACTCCAGGACTAGAGTTACTTAGGCCATACTCCTACATCAGAAACCTACGGGATAAGTTACAACAAAAACACAGAACACAAAAGATAAATAAAGAGGGCCAGAGACCATCACCTTCTCTGCAAACTCATCAACCTGGAAAATAACCCACAGAGATGACCTCACATGATCTCATATGTCAACATTATAGGAAATCATGACAACCATGTTTTGAAGGTGTCCAATGTCACTGATAAACAGGAAAAACGACTATCACTTAAAGGGGAATGCAGCTTCTCTACCCTTCGGGGAATACCGTGAACATAGGCAAAAACCTTGAATCGGTTCTAGAGGCCCAGCTGGGTCAGGTCAGATGAGCAGCTTATGTACCTGGGATGGTAATTTGGCACGCCCCCTTTTCAGTACAATACAATGTCAATGGGAGTTTGGATGAAAGGCCTGAACCTGGTGATTAGAAAGCAAACTGAGCTTATTTGAGTGTCCCCATACGAATGAGACAAATAATTCTGACTTGCCATTTGTTTTGCAAAATAAAAAGCAATTGTTTCTCACGAAGATCCACCAATATTCTCTATTTTTGGAAGCATTTCACTGTTACGCTGTACGTGCAGAGACGGACAGCAGTGTGCATGCCTGTTAGGTAATGTTTTTTATAGCCATCTTTTTACCCCCACTGTTTTGCATTTTTCGATGTCTTAAGTTACATTACATTACATCATTTGTAAATCTGTGAAAACTGAACTCCCCCTACCTTAGACTTTTGTCTGAGCACTTTGGTACAGAGCACTAACAGTCTCTTCCTCTACCTGCCATGTTGTTGGTTTGTTGTTGTTGTTGTTTGGTTGATGTAGCGCTCATTTCAACCCCCAACCATACAGCATAGCAGTGAAATACTTGAAAACAGAAAATATTGATGGATCTCACAATTACCTTTTCTTTTACCAGTCAACACTTAAAAATTATTTGGCTCATTCGGATGGGGACGCTCAAATAAGCTCTCAGTTTGCTTTCAAATCTCCAGGTTCACGTCTTATATCCAAAAAAACAATCAACATAGGGAGACAGAACAAAGCACAAGACACACAATATACATTTTTATATACTGAAAAGGGGGCGTGCCAAATTAGCATCTGAGGTATGTAAGCTGCTCATGTGACCTGACCCAGCTGGGCCTCTAGAACTGATTCATTGTTTTGCCTATGATCACAGTACACCCCGAAGGGTAGAGAAAGACATATTCTATTATTGAAAATGGGCGCTATTCCCCTTTAAGAAAGCTGTCTTCGCAATCCTCTAATCCTCTACTATACCTCAGCACATGGCAGGTACACGTTAGAAATGTTGTCTAAAGCACATTTTTCAATACCTCCAGAGATGGCATCAATGACTACTGCCCACCTTTCACCTGTAGGGACAGGCAAGCTAAAGGAAATTAATCATCTGAGAAAAATAAGCCAATTTAGTTCACAGGGAAAGGGTCTGCTTTTTCTGAAAAATATCTCCATTAATTAATCAACTTAATTTAAAACGTGTTTTAGCAGTAAATTAAAATTTAAAAATCAGCAATAGTAAACTGTCTGCGTTGTTTTGTAGTGGAGTACTAACCTTGGTGAGATACTCTCTCATGACCTGGATGAAGTACGGCATGGCAAAGTCCATGATGTTGTGTCTCCAGGCCAGCTCCAGCACCACGTCAGGGTGAAGCAGGTCATAGGAAGCAAACAGGCAGGCAGCGAAGCACTCCTTCCTGCCCTCCTCCAGGAACCACTGGAGCAGAGTTTCTGCCAGCTCAGCATCCTTAGACTCTGCAGCGTACAGCATAGCATCCTGGGACAGCCACAAACATGCACTTAATTGACTGATTATCAGAAACATGGAGGCCTACGTGCAAGACTGGTTATAGATGTTGTCTTAACAATTGTGTTTAAGAGAACAGATGGCCTACTGGTGAGAAGCAGTGACTATCTCAAGACAAACAATAATTAAAAACAAACAGTGCCATCTATGGGAGTAAGGAGGTCATTGACAATTGTGAGGAGAATTGAAAAGTACTCGTTTTCTCAAATATTGTCTGTGAAGGTGGGATTTTCTACCTTGTAGAGTTTGTCCTTCTTGCAGAGCTCTACACTCTGTCTCCAGCGGCTGTTGCCCTTGTAAAGGTATGCAGCAATACGTCTGAACTCGATCAGTTCATGTTTCTCTAATCTCTGTGCCAGGTCAATGGTGTCAAAGTTGTCATATGCATCGATGGACGCTCTCAGGCCCTATGAATAAAATAAAATAATTATACCTCCACCCAAAAAGCTAGACAAGGGATTCCTGGTGCAACTAAGCCCAATCGGCCTTCAGTAGTGCCCCCTAGTGACGGCAGAAGTTATGTCCCATTAGTGAGGCTCCAGTACCTGAAAACTGAGAGGTGCATGAAAACTGTTAAACTCTGAGTGCCAGAATAGTATTTACCATTTTAAACATGCCCCATGACAGGTCCAACAAATGGTCTACAACATAATTAACATCAGTGAAAGAGTGACTGGCAGACCTGGTAATCTTCCTCTTCTGTCAGTAGGTTGTTGAGAGCTTCATTGACTCCCTTGTTGTTGTGACTCTGGACAGACCTCAGGTACGGCTTGACCAACTTCAGCTGGTTAACCTGGTCAAACAAACACACCATGTTATCTCAACACTATTTTGCACTGCGTACTAACTGTAAACACAATGAATATTGTGTGGTGCGGTGCGTGCCGTTTCCTGCAGGGACGCTAGAGCCCAGATACGGACATCCACCCCAATCAGCGCCAGATGAGAGGCAACTGAGGCGATTAGGGAAAGCAGGCAGGGCCAATCAGAGCCCGGGACAGCATGGTTTAAATAGAGGGAGAGGAAGGTGTGCGACCCATGGGGAAAGTGAGAGGAGGAAAGAGATAGAGTGTGATGACACTGCCGAAAGAGCATGGACGACCGACTGTACGAGGACCCCATTTGGTAACAACCCCCATCTGTCTGAGAACCCTTCTCCTGCATTGACCCCCGAATTGTACGAGAGCCTCCCCAGTGTACCGACCTCTGGACTGGACAACAACGACAAGTGACATTGCCCGCAACCGACTAACCCATTTTCAGTGAATAAAGTACTGTGCTTGGTCATTCTGTGTGTGGACAGCCTCTCTGTTATCTCCAGTCACGTGGACACTCATTCCACCCAGAGTGTGCCACAATATCTAATGTATGATTTGTAAATGTTGACCATGCTACCGATTACCTTGGTGAAAAAGGTGACTGCTCGGCTGTGGTCTAACCGTGGTGACAGAATGGTCAGCAGGTCATTCAGTAGCAGGGGCTTATACTCCAGACAGAAGGTAAGGGCTTTATAGTACAACTCCACATTGGCAACCTGAGGAGAGAAACACACGTAAACATCACCAGGAGTAACAATGTTTGAAAAGAAGATAAGTACTTCAGCCACACCGTGATCATTTTAATAGGAGCTGAACATGTTACCTTAGCAATAATGTCCTTGAACTGTCCCTCTTTCCATGCATCCGTTGGATGTGACATCATCGTGATGACAGCGTTGTCGTACTCCTCATATTTATCAAAAAGGAAAACCAGCTCTGCCCATAAGTGAGACTGCTCTGCCGCACGTAGCACCTGATGGGAAAAACACAGGAAATAGAGAGCAATGAGCAAGGTTCCCACAATCACTTGGATATCAAATTCAAGGACTTAAAATTGGTATGTTTTGGGGTAAGACATGACACTAGTCAAAATTAGACATCATAAAGGTCTCATTTATTACTCATGATCCTGTCAAGTCAAGAAATCACAGTTGCCGCTATATCAACAGAAATATCCATCACAGACTCTTCTGCAGGATGTATAGTGTTGATCCTAGGACAGACCGAGGTCCAGGGAGCTGATGAATTTGGGTGCTATATTTGTATTTAAAAGTACTTTCAAGGCCATCCATTCATTATAAACAACCTTTAAGCCATTATTTGTTTTCTCAAGTCCACAAACTTTTACAGATTTTTAGGGCCCGTGGAACCCTGTATGTTACATATCGTTGCTGTTGGGTGAAACCCTCCAAAATGTAAACTTTTCAGGAACTAAGAACAACAGCCTTATTTTTTGTTTTAAGACAATGTATTTTTCAGTTGATCCAATGGGGTTTGAAAGGGTTTCATATGCCCAATAGGTGATAGAATTTTCTCAACCCCTAGAGGATCCCTAATTTAAAGTGAAAACATGACAATCGGCAAAATTGGAGTTACAAGGTTTTCATACGACAACAGCGATACGTCAGTACATTTTCAGTACCGTCAACAAAACACAAGAAAACACACACACACGGTCTACCTTTGGGATGTTGACTCTGGACCAGAAGAGCTCCAGGTGCTCCCTCATCTTCTGGGGTTTGAACTTGGAGTAGAGAATGGCCAGCTCAGTGAACATGCCCATGTGGGCCCTCTCCAGGCCCAGGGCAGCCTCAAGCAAAGCGATTAGCTCCTCAAAATATCCACGGTCTTGGTAGTAGGTGATCAGGTCCTCCAGCTCATCAGCATGGATCACTATGTGAAGGCCACAGATCTGTGCCAGACGAAACTCCTCGCCGTCCACACATGCAAAACACACCTGATGGCCAGAGGGGAAGAGAGGAGAATTGTCCAAGTAGAAAGGAAAATGGCTAACACAAAAGAGGATAATGAATGATGTGTAAAACCTTGCAAGTGCAAAGGCCCAGTCAAAGCACCCTGACCCCCCCTGTGCCAGGTACCTCCTTCCATGTCCGTGTGCTATTGGCTTTCCTGGCGCTGTCAACGGCTGCCTGGTACTCTCCCAGGTGGACCAGTGTGGATGCCAGGCGAGCAAAGTTGGACACATTGTTATACAAGAGCTTGGCTGCTTCGTACATACCCTCTTCATAACACCTATCGCCAACCTGGAGAAGGAGAGAGAGAAAACGGATGTATATGTAGTTACTAGTGATTGCATTCTGACAAAGGAAAACATGCACATTTTGCTATAGCCAACATAATCCTCTTAATGTAACACTGATGCTTTTCTTTACCTGCTGTATGTGAGCATTGTTGGGCCCACTGACGAACTCTTCCAGCTCGGCCAGACGGTTTGTCTTAGCAAAAGCAAAGATCAGCTCTGTCTCCACATATGACTCCCTGGCTTTCTTTCGAGCCATCTGGAGGAACTTAACCAAGTCTTCCCAATTATCTGCAAAACGCAAACAATACCTTAAAGTTCAACGCAGATCAATCGCACAAGGAATGAAATGCCTGCCTCTGATGGAATCAATTTAACCATTTGGTGTGTAGTGGCGTTAAGCTGCAAAGCAAAACCTTACTGTTCTTGCTGGCTGCATTGACAACCTCCATATATGCTGAGGGGTCATCCGCTTTAATATAGGAGTCAATGGCCTCCTTGACTAGGTCTCTGTGGAGCTGAGCTCTGGCCAGCTGGCTCCACACCGCAGGCTCATTACAGCGCTCTGCAAACTCATAGGCCCGGTCTAAATTCCTTATGTGTTCTATCAATACCTAAATTGAAAGGAAGGGAGAGCTACATTATATCATCTGTCGTACACAAAAAAGAGTGATAATACACAAGGAATAAAAGTCTATTTGATCAATTCTAATTCACAGTTTATATCCAACACTAAAGCACGAGTAACTTGAATCATTTCACTGAGTAATACATCCATTTTACCTGTATGGCTGAGGTGTTGACATCAAACTTCTTGAAAATGGCAAAAGCCTCCTCAAAAAGTTCATTGCTGATAGCAATGTTAGCAATGTCCGGAGCATCATAGTTGTCTAGCCTGTTGATGTACTCCATCACGCGAGTGCGGTCCGCCTTGATGGCTGTCAAAATCAGCAGGTTCTGGAGGTTTCTGGGGAAATACAAAGGACAGACGGGTGATTTGAAAGATAAATAAGGGTTTTAGCTTAATTATTCCATTGCCGATATTGCTGAAAGAGGCGGAGATCTGTCGAGGCCAGATGTGAGTCTGCTCTACCTGTGCTCACTGAAGACAGAGTTATCCAGTACAATCTTCTCCAGCAATTCAATCAGCTCGTTGGGCAGGTCTGCAGTCATGAAGGCCTTGACAGTGACTGACACTTCCTCTGGGTCCTGGGTCTCAGACAGAGCTGTCTGCACCACCTAAGTAAAAACGGGTAAATTAACACTCGTTCACTGTCTGCATCACTGATGAGGAGAGCTGGAGAAAACCTGACCTGGTCGATGAGTTGTCTTCTGTAGGGGTTGTTCTCCTCTAACACATTCGCCCATAATTCTGGATCTTTCCGTCGTACCAGGTAGCGAGCTTCGCTCTTGAACAAGGAGTTGTCATTGCACACCTACATCAGGAATGAAACATAGTGATGAACACACCAGAGAATCAGCTATGTTGACATATCACTTACAGAATGTTAAAAAAAAACTAGTATAGGATCATGTAAATAAGCATCTAAATGTTATGCAACGTAAATTAACTACACACTTTGATGAGCTCCAGGTCACACTGGCCTCTCTCATAAGCCACACAGGCCAGGTGGGGGTCTCTCTTCTCACAGTAGCGTCCGACCACAGCACTGTCGTAGAACGGGTTCTCCTTCAGGAAACGCTCAGGTGTGTTGTTGCTGTCAATGTAGATCTTGGCCAGGGCATTGTGGGTGGCAGGCTCCTCGCAACCCTCATGGATACGGGACTCCAGCCATGGCAATAAAAGCTTTAACCTGAGAAGAAATGGTAAAAACATCCTGTTTTGCATCCATTGAGGTACACAGGATAAGGTGTGCAGGATGACCACAAATAGTGAAGCCCATTTGTCAGTTAGTAATCAAGTACCTGTTCCTCTTCTCCACCTCTTCCACCAGCTCATCGGTGGAAAACTGCCCTCTGACCACCATGATCAGGTTCTTAATGACATCCTCAGCACAGTCAACATCCAACAGGCCACCTATCACCACTGGTAAACGACTGGGGTTCACCTGGAAACAAGTGTAACAAATTCCAAATAAAGATGTCAAGAAGCAGCTCAAATAAGGAAAGACAGTCTGGCAGTAAATATAGCAAAATACCTAGAGAATCAATGTCACAGTTATCAGAAGTAACCAGATATGTGTGGTTTTTAGTAAGCATCAGATCTTACTTTCTGTACGTAGATTTCAATGTATTTCTGTAGACTGTTGCGGTAGAGGTAGAGCACCAGGTCATGGACGAAGTCAAAGCGATCGCACACAATGATCAGAGGAAGCTGGTCTGTAAGCTTGGCCTCCTAATTGGAGAAGAAACACAAGAGGTTCTAGCGTTCTCTGAATGGTCATTAGGTTGTAGATGGTGGCTTGGCTCATTCATTCTACCCTTGTGTAATGTAGTCTTTTGTGAAATTGTGAACTGTATGATAGGTAGGTAATATATCACAAAGTTGATATTGATTGACAAAATCAATAATTAATTCAAAGGCACAGGGGAACTTTTTACCTTGAGAAAGTTTTTAACCCTCTCCGGGTCATAGCAGCTGCTCTCTCTACAGATTCTCTCCACTTCTTTGATCTGGCCGGTCTTACAGGCAGCCTGGATGTACTTAAAATGAACGTCAGGCTCCTGGCTGAAATTCACAATCGACCCGAGGAAGTAAAACAAACCTTGAAGGGAAGGGGGAGAAGCAGCATGAAAGTCAGCTCTGTCATTCATTATCACACCAATTGCAAGTACATCCTTGCCCCTCACGTGACACCTACCCTCATAACTCTTGAAGGATTCAAAGAGCTCCACCAGTGTCTGAGTCCCCAGCTGCTCATGATACTTAGATGCTACCTGGACACAAAGCTGCAGGTTCTGTCTGATGTTAGCCGATAGCATGGCCCTTAGGCACTCAACAGAGTCCTCGACTGACAAAGAGCCAAAGAAGTTCACCAGCCACTGATGGGAGAATCGGTGAAAAACAGTGAGGCGAAAGGAGGGAGACAGGGAGAGAGCAGTGGGGGAGGGGGAGGTCAATACATACTTTCACACATCATTAACAAATAATAAAAAGATGGCTGCTGCCAAGAGAATGACATCCACAAGCGTGAACAGACATTAACATGCATACCTCAGGATTGAGCAGATGTGTGTGCACCACAGCTCGTTTGATATCGTACAGGTCAGTGTAGTGTTCGAGAGCTCTCTGCAGCAGACCTGCCTTCTCACACAGCTGAGCAATGTGGGCACGGTCATAGTGGGTGAACATCTGGTTCCCCAGGATTGCATCTGCTACCTAACAAAGTGTGTGTACACACACACACACACACACACACAACACACACACACACACACACACACACATGTTTAATACGATCAGAGCTGTAGTTGCTCTTTGTAGTCAAGGCAGTCACATTAGTTTGAATGTCCATTATACCTGGGGGGCGTGTATGAGGTTCATCTCAAGCAGACGTGTCTGTAAGTGTCCCTCGTCTGGGCGGTTTTTCTTTAAAGCATCCAATAGGAAGGAGGTACACTGCTGGATCAGACTGCCCTCCATGAACACATCCACGACCTACCAATCAGGAGGGAGAAAGAGAGCGAAAGAGGGGGATGAAGAGAGAGAGAGCACATAGCCAGGAGAAATGTTAGATTTCTGAACTCCTATTTTCTGTGAACCCTATTGAGTCAGCATATAAAGGTCCTATGAAGGACTCTATTCACACACTATTAAGAATCAGAGGCCTGGCGGACAGATGTTCCTGCTTTCTGTTTTTAATGACACGTGGGAAGGCTGCAGCTGAAAGAGGGCTGGCTGCTGAGCATAGGGAAGCATCCAGTCAAGTTTCCTGGTTGAGATCAAGACTGAGCAGGAGAGATAATGTGGTCTTAAAAGAAGGAGGGGGTCACCGACTCAGTGAATTCTTGGCATTGCTGGCACATCTGGAATAACACAGAGGGAGGCTCCCACTGGGCACTGTGTGTGTGTGTGTGTACATGTGTTTGAAATGGAAGGTATGTGTAGTGACTGTATGTATCAGTTAGAAAGTGGCTAAGATGGTCATGTTGGTGTGTGCGTTACCTGGTTGATGTTAGCCAGCGGCTCCTCATCTTGGACCAGCATCTGAGCAAACTGCAGTCCTTGGTCTGGACTGACACGCATCACATTCCTCAACAGAAACACCCAGTCTGGGGTGTAGCCCACCTATAATTTTTTTTATTTAATTACAATAAAAAAAGCATAAAAGTAAAACAAAAATTCAAACAAAGACATGTATAGACACATGTTATGTTCGGTACAATTTTAAAGCTTTGAATGAAACTATAAATAATGTGTTAAAAATAAACAAAGAAAAACTAATTGTCCCGCAATGTCCTGGTTTTTCCATCCTTGATCACATATGCAGTAAATAAATCTTTCCACACGTAGTTACTAGGCAAACAAGGGAATATGAAAGGGAAGGCTTCAGAGCTGTTTTATTACCTTTTTAGCATAGAGCACTATCTTCTGGAACTGGCCGGTCTCAGCAAAGCACTGGATGACCTTGTTGGGGACATTGGCTCTGAGATACACACTAAGGGCTAGGGTGGGGTCAGAAGCCTTCACCAGGTCTCCTAGCTCCTCTGAGCACTCCAGCTACAAGAGATATACAATCAAAGTTAGCACTCAGCAGACAGAGTCATCGACGTGTAGGTGATTCTACACTGCAAACATGCAGTTTAGGGGTTAGGCCTTTTATTGGGCAATGCCAAGTAAATGTAAACAACCCATGTTACCTCCATCGTTTAGTGCAGTGGTTCTCAAACTGGGGGTCGGGACCCCCCCAGGGGTTGTGACTCGTGAGATAATTTTGGGGGGGTTGTGAGATGATTTATGGGATAAAACATATTTCTCCTATACAAATGTATGATCATGTGTAATAATTTGTGGGGTGGCCTGTGAGGAATCACTTCGTTTTAAGGGGTCACAAGCCAAAACATTTGAGAACCACTGTTCTAGTGTACCTGTATGTAAATTGCTATGGAATGAGATTCTACTGTATATCTTATTGATCAGCCCAGGCTTATGATGGGTGCATTGTAGTTCCAGTACTCCGGTCCTACCTTGTCCTCCTTCAGCCACTTCTCCAGTAGCTGCTTACGGCCCTGCTGGAGAACGGGCCTGCACAGGTCCAGAGACTCAAACTTGTTGAGTTGGCCCTGGTCCAGCAGAATACCAAAGTACTGCAACAGGGGAGAGGCCTGGCCGGGCTGGGCCGGCACACTCTGGAACTTACGGATGGTCTCTGCCGTCCGCAGGATACCCTGGAGGGAGGGTGAGGAGAGGGGAGAGTGAAGGAATTATGGGTAAAGGAAAAACCAAGGAAGCTGAAAAAATAGAGGGGAATTTCGTTGAATCTTTTGAACTAGTATGTGATGGTTATTGCAGTGTACCTACATACTGATATATTAAAGAATAATTCCGGCCACAGTGAATGTTAAGTGCATTTTCCAGAGTGCCTTCTCTCCCTTATCAAAATTCCTGTGGATTTTCACATGCTATCATCATAGAAACGGTGCCAATATGCGACTTATTTCCTTACCTCGAGACAGCATTGGTTTTCATTCAATTCCAAATAATATCAAACCAAATTTCAGAGACGGTAAACTAAGCGTAGTAATGTAATCCAGGGAGATGTGTGCGTCTACAAATTGTAATAAAGCATAAAAAACATTGTTTTGTAAATGTAAAAGTATTTGAATTAATGCGCGCATTCAGAAAGCCCTCAATGGACAAACGGGGCAAGAGTAGGCGTGTCTATGATGTTAGGCGGAAATGTAAACATTGGAACACCGTAGCTGTGTCATTGGAACAATGTCAGATTCAGAAAATAACAAAATGTCAAAAAAGACTGTTAAAGTGATTAGCTTGGCCAGTTTCACCCAAAACTCTCACCACGGTCATTGCTTACACTTTTTTGTTTATATCGGAAGTCCCGCCATCTCGCCAAACGCTAACGTCCTCCATGGTTACATCCCGCCTCATTTCAAGCCACTCAGCTGAAGAAGAGTTTGTCTGCCTGAAAGTAGTTCCTATGATTAGCATGCTAAGTGAGCAAGGCGCTAAGTAAGCAAGTTTTATTCTTAAACATGTAGACACACAAATCAGTTAGACCTAATGAAAATAAAACGTTTGTTTGTTATACGCTACGAAACCCGTTACAAAATTTAGAAAAGATAGGTAAAATGTAGGACAACTACAAAATCCTTCTGGCTTCAGGTTACCACAAAAGAAAACACAGGAATTTCATAAGGGGAGAGGGCTCTCTGGAAAATGAGCTTAACTCTCACCATGGCTGGAATGATCCTTTAATGGATATAGCCGTACCTTGGGTGCCGAGGCAGCAACCTTTGCAGCCTCTGAATAACTTCCCTGGGCAAACAGAGTGTTGAACTTCCTGGCAAAAAGCTCCTCAGCCCCAGCTAGGTTCGACCTCACAGCTATCCTCAAGCCCAGGTCTGGGTTTTGCAGGACGTTGGTGGCATAGTTCACAATATTCTCCTCTTCCACACACACTGATAACACCTAGAAAGAGAGGGTCGACACAGATATGCATACAAGGTACTTAAATTATCCGACTCACTCATATAATTTGCAATGGAAGTTGCAAGAAGGGGAAGGAAATGTTAACAACACAGCATCAACAGCTGCATTTTGGAGAAACTGTCATAGCACTTTAAAGGTAAGTTAATTCAGATGTTTACTGTCCCCTAGCACAAAATGACCATACTATATCTGCAGGGTTTTGATAGGGTTGTTGACTCAACAATTACTTTGCTAGGCTTTCAAAAACTCAGATTCTGGCACATAATAAGTTTTGGAAACACACACAGCGCATTTAAACTGCTCAGAGATGAAGGACAGTGCTACAAGTGAGCAACCGGAGGCATAATACATTCCTTCTCAAGCCAAAAGGGCAGCCGACAAAGCAGTATTGTTGTGCATTGCGATACATTACCTCTTCACTTGACATTTATGTTGGATATCTGCTCTAATTGGCTAGCGTACTCGATATATTGAGAAAATTTGACTTTTGTATTTCTGTCGTTTACAGGTACCGTAAGCAGCACCAAAGGCCTGTTGTTCATGTTTGTTCCAATTCCTTGATCACCGATAGAGGTTGTCAGAAAAAGTCAGAAATCACTTAATGCCCCATTAAAGACCAGTTTCTCACCTGTCCCTTCTTGTTGACCCCAATAATTCCAGAGGTGAGTTCATGAGGAGAAGTTACAAAGATTGTTTCTGCACTGATCCGGTTCATGTAGATACACACTCCAGACTCCAGGTCATACAGGTGGATGTAACCGTACTTTGTGATCAAGTATATTACACCATGCTTAGTACCAATCTAAGGAGAAAGATCAGAGATAGAATTAAACACATGTCAGTAATACCTAGTCTACCCAGAACTCACGAGTATTAGGTTTCCTTCCTTACCTGCATGGCTACAGGGAAGTCTGTCTGGGCCTCTGGAGGGAAGAACACATCCACTGCTTTCTTAGCAAATGGCTGGTTTCCTGCAGCTGGCTGGCCAACCTCAATGATATGCAACTGGAACGTGAAGTCATTATACACATGAAGAAATAACCGAGGTAGGCACACAACCAAAGCAAGGCAAACATAAATGTGAAAGAAAGCAGAGCTGAGTCTATGTACAGTCTAAAAATCATGATTCTTCTGAGGTTCTTTGGCTGTAAATTTTGGGGAGCTTGTTTCGGCGCTGTAGATGTAAAAACATTTTTGGTTCTACATAGCACCACAAAGCACTATAACATTACTAAGAATTAAACAAGATTGGTTCTCCTATGATCTTAGCCAAAGACCTGATATTTGGTGCTATACAGAACACTTTGTTTTTGAGAGTAGAACCGATACACTAAAGTAGATTGTAAGTGAAATCCCTGCATATTATGTAGAGCCCCTTACCTTTCCCCCAGCCTGTGAGCGCACAGCAAAGCAGAAGAGGGTGGAGGGTTTGGCATTTCCCTCCACCTTAAACTCCCCGAAGGCTGCAGCATGGCCCTCGATGGGCTGGGATACCTTCCTGTCCACAGAATACAGCTGCATCGCCCCAACCACACGATTTTGCTGCAGGACAAATTGAAGAAACAGATCAATAAAAGGTGAGACAGTGTAGATAAGGGACCAGAGTAAATAATCTATGCTACTAGAGGGATATTTCTGTCATGTCCACATCTACTGCAGGAGGCATGAGTGCATGAGTGCATATGTGCATGTGTGTTTTCAAACCTGTGCAGAAATCCCTATCAGCAGTAACCACTTCTGTTGTTCGTCAGTTCTGTAGTTGATTATCTGACATCCCGCCAGACTAGCATGCCGATCGAATACTTTGGAAGGCTGGGAATCACCCTCCATGCTCCAATGATAGACGGTCGTATCGGTCACCAAGGCAACAGTGTTAACTGATATCCACTTCCAGAACAGGACCTCCTCTGTCATGGTGTGAGCCTTCATCTTACTCTTCATCTCAATGTTGAAGATCTGCAGTGTCTTGGCAGCTGAGGGGGAGGTAGGTAAAAGATACAGCAGGATCAAGTGAGACAGACAGCGAGCAACTAGTCACAATCTTTATCTATAATAATCGCAATGCTGTCATTTCATATTATTAATATTATTTAAATTACATCGTTATGTTTACAGTGATATATTGGGGGGACAATTTATATTTTTCCCAGGATGGGGGGGGGTCATGTCCCCCCCGTTCCCCCTGGGATTTCCGCCTATGACTGTACAGTATGTGTGTGTGTGAGCGAGTACATGTGTGTAAGAGCACAGCACAGCACAGCCCCGCCCCTCGCGCAGAAAGAGAGCGAGACAGAGAAAGCGGCAAACAAGATTATGTTCAGGACGTTGAATTCCTCGAAAAACACATTTGCCACAATATAAATCTCACTCCATAATTTCTCGACTTACCGATAGCAGAACCGATAACATTGGATCTTATCAATTAGGGGTGTTAGCGATTAGACGTTGATCGATTAACTGGCGTTAATAACTTGATCGATGACCATTTCAAATGTACGTCACAGGCCGGTGCTGTAGTCCAGGAAGCTGCGCCTCAGCCTGTGAGACACGCTGCTAATGCTATGCTGCTATTCCTGGGCGACCACTACTCCATCCGCACCAACACACAGAAACAGAAGTGGACAACTTTCTGAAGGACATTCCACCACCGCTCAATGTCAGTCCCACAGATTGGTGGAACGTCCACGGAGGAAGATTCCAGAGGTTGGCAAAATTGGCGCGACGCTACTTATGCTGCCTGGGACATCGGTCCCTTCGGAACTCGCATTTTCTGCAGCTGGTCTAACTGTAAACCGACTGTGCACACGACTCACCCCTGATCACGTAAACATGCTTATATTCTTAAATAAAAATCAACAGGCTTGGGTAGTTACTGCACTTATGCAGTTTAAGTATTAAACTGATGCCTGAGCTGTCATAGTTTGTCGTAGCTTTCTCATTTCAAAAGGGAATCTATTATAGCGCTGTTTTCAAAAATGTTATTTATCTTTATTTATCCATTTTATCATCATTTTGCAAATGTAAGTTTCTAATTAAGGCTCATCTTATTTTTGTATGTCATAGACAAACATGCTAGTCACTGATTTGCATCGGAAGAGTGAGCGCAACTTCCCAAGCCTTATTAAAATATACTTAAACAAAACAGTGTTCATACTTATATTTGTGTTATGCCATGAAACAGGCGTTGTATCTAATGCTTCAATAAAGCTTTGATTGGGGAAAAAACATGCATTTTGTATTTTCTATGTCATAAGCTATTTTTAGCTGTTTCGTTATCGATTGATCGATTGACTGTTCATTAACGTTGGTGACTATTGATCAAGGAAATTCCTTAGAATTTGCAACCGTTATCAATACTCTGGTTTTTACTAATTTAGAACCGGTTCCCGTTTAGAACCGGGTTTCGGGGGGCATCCCTATCTGTTAGGGCTGTTCGATATGACGATATATATCGATAGAAAAATGTCTATCGGTAGATAGTTTCATCTATCCTTTCTATCGCCATTGCTGCAAAAAAGCAGCAGAAAAACATTGTATGCAACGGATCATCAGCTCTTATGTGGCTCTGTATGTAATCTGGACTGCGTAGCTCCACTATCTTTGACCAAATGCTATCAGAATACAGTTATTGTGACTCAATGATTTTGTCCATATCGCACAGCCCTATACTCCTGCGTATGACCAGTAAGGAACTCAATTTGAACATACAACTAGATTAAAGAGGAAACAACAGGTGAGATAATGTTAGGGCCCTGTGATTCAGGTGCATAGTGGAGCTGTTTTGCGGACCACCATCAACACAGATATAATGATTCATGTATGGCATACCGTATATGCTGCAAGAGGAGATCTAAACATGGATATGGCTGCCTGGCACACGCTCACACAGTTGTGCAAATACAGACACAAACAGTGCTCCAACCCTTTTCAGTGCGTGATATCTGATGATGCATACCACACATACACTCTAGTACCAGCATACAACAAGTCATGTCAACACATGTATAGTTCTCATAAAAGTATATGCGCCAGCAGGTTATATTGTGGTGTGAAATTGAGACAAGCTAGTGTGTCTGCAATGGAAAACATGTCCAAACAATTGTCTGTCTTTTGATTGGTTACTGATCAGAATAGTATTTGAGAGGGGTATGAGGAAAGCTTTTATGAGAGACATGGCTACTGATCATCACAACAGAGTGCTAGACGGGCAGACAGACAGAAAGCAACTCACCGTCTGAAAAAGAACAGAAAGCAAGGGAGAAAAAGCAAAGTGTCAATCAGAAAGAGAGAGAAGCATTATAGCCAAATAATCCTCATCAGCGTTTGAGTTGTATGGGCCAGATTCAGTGGCAGAAAATCTATTTGCACGACACATTTAGAACATTCCGGCAATAGAGTTGAGTGAGCACTCTACATATTTATAGCATTGACAGAACATTAGTTATCTCATGATCATGACATTCCCGCAGCAACACTAGATGGCTAAATGTGTTAAAACTAGAGGCAAATAAACAACAGTGTGAATTAGGGGTGTTAACGATTAGTCGTTGATCGATTAACAATCGTTAATAATTTGGTCGATTTTCAAAAACGTTATTTATCTTTATTTATGTCATAGACGAACGTGTTAGTCACTGATTCGCCTCGGAAGAGCGAGCGCAACTTCCAGAGCCTTATTAAAATATCATACTTAAACAAAACAGTGTTCATAATTATGTTTGTGTTATGCCATGTTTCAATAAAGCTTTGATTGAGAAAAAAATATGCATTTTGTATTTTCTAATAAGAAATATTCATAAGCATTTCTTTGGTGTATCGTTATCGATTGATCGATTAGTCGTTCATTAACTTTGGCAACTATCGATCAAGGAAATTCCCTAGAATTTGCAACCCTAGTGTGAATATCATGCACTCTGAGGCAGACATCATTCTATCGGGCTGTTGTCCGAGAACTTAAACAACCATAATACCCACAACCCTTGCTGTAAAACCACTAATCATACCAGTGAACTGTTTTTGCTCACTACGACACTGTATTTATCGTCTAACAGCCAGTGGTGCAGCTGCTTGACTGTGAGGTTGTGATGTCTCACCATAAATACTCTACCTTTAAGGGCGATGACCTTGCTGGCGGGGTTCATGATGGCACTGTCGGCAGAGATCGGTCTTCTGATAGGGTTGGTGGGGTCAGACATGTCCACAATCACCACCTGGTTCTGGTCGCCCACCTTCTCTCTGATGCAGATGAACTTGTCCGACTCCATGGTCAGATAGCTGAACCCAATGTTGGCTGGGTTCACCCCCAGGTTCTGCAGCTGGAATCATCAAAAAACACAAGCATTAAATCATCATTCAAGTTTGGTAGAGGTTTGTGTTGTTTAGTTACCTTGCCATGATGTAACTCCAAATATTGGCAAGATATCTTCAATAGTTATTCCGTAGATTGACATTTGATAATCCAGAATAGTGTTTATTTCTCTTCCCCACTGACTTACATTGCACGGTGAAACAGGTCTCAGTCACATTTTTAGCACACAAGCGAACGCTAACAAAGCGGATTCTACCAATGTATACGTTTTTTAAAACAATTCTGGACATTGTAAACTGTAAAGTCCATGAAACTAAAGCCCCTTCATGACTTACTGTGTGGATAGTAGTGATGTGCAATTAGGGGTGTTAACGATTAGTCGTTAATCGATTAACAACCGTTAATAATTGGGTCGATTAACATTTCAAACGTAACGATCAAATTGAACTATTTGAGATATCATCTCAATTGTGTCAAAGGGATTTGTTGGTGAAATGCAATCATTAAATTAACCACAAGAGGGCGCCCGCACTACACATAAGAAGACTAAGCGAACCATGTGACCAACAACAGGGGGTCGGAGTTCACAGGAAGTGATGCAATCCATCTCAGTGTTGCCTTGTCCGTGTGGGCTGCAGCCAGAGAGACACGATGCTAATGCTAATGCTACTGGGCGAACACTAACAGTTAACTTACTAAACCCGACATGGAAACAGAAGTGGACAACTTTCTGAAGGACATTACACCACCGCTAAATATCAGTCCCACAGATTGGAGGAAAGTCATCGGAGGAATATTCTAGAGGCTGGTAAAGTTAGCGCGAAGCTACTTCTGCTACCCGGGACGTATAGGCCGCACCGGAACGTGT
>OMOT01089177.1:0-10350 GCA_900312575.1 Acanthochaenus luetkenii | reverse complement strand
CTTCCAAGAGGTAAAAAACCCATATGGCACACTTGGGTATCCAAATGGCCAAAATGGAGAGTCCGCCTGGTACTATCATTACTAAAACCTCTGTAGAACCTATATGCTTTGTTGTATTTCAATGTGCTTTGGTACAGTTGTAGTGAAGGAGTTACTGAATAGATTCAGTGGCATCTTTCTACATGGGATCATTGCTATCATGGTGTTATCCACAGTTTAATTTAGAAAGCACTTTAGGCGAGGATACAAATCTAAATTTCTCCTTTGGTTTATCTAAGTTTACTCTGGCATACTAACAGTCAGAAGGTTACTGATACTGGGAATATATTCTATAAGTTCTTGTCTGTCCATAGATGTCAAGGTCATGCATATAGACCTGATAGATGTGGAGCTATTCTTGTTTTAGTTTGGGTACGTTCATTCAGGTGAGCATACCCTCCCAGAACCCTAGGGTGGAAGAGGATTATCAAGAGATCTGTTCTAGGGATGGGGGTTTTGGCTTTTTTTGTTCAAGTTTACACTTGGAAAGTTGAAGTATATCTGCGGTTAGCTGTAACATGACGTCTTAGCCATAGAGGCCAATCACACTGGTCGGAAAGTCAGCTACTATTGAGTAAGCAGCAGTTATGAAGGATTAACGTTATGAGGTAAATATTGGTTAGAATATACTTCACTGTTTCAAAATGTTTTAATAAAATAAACTAATAAACTCGATGACGGAGGGCGGTGGAACTTTGGTTCCGCTTAAACTATACCTACTACCTATTTGGTGGAGAGCCGTCTTTGACAAGTCACTCTATTTCCCTGCTACCAGTAAAGCCCTAGTCTCATCCTGGTTAGAAATGTCTTGAGTTATATACACTCAGGTAATCTGCTGACAACATGCAGGCCAAAATGTTTACTATAAATGTCTACTCCAAATGTTCCCAAATAATTTTGGAAAAGAGAAGTCCTTATTAAATGTCCTACTTTATAACAACTGGCATTTTAATAGGAAGTTTGCCTCTTCATGGTGTTCCAGGAAGATTTTCATAGCATATTTCCAGAGGCCTTCTTACAAATATTATGTTTTTTAAATCCCTCCACATTTCCTTTGTTACTTCAATTAAGATAAAAAAGTTTCCCATTAATTTTGTACTTTCAAATTGATTAAATCCCTTTTTTTGTATTTCATTCAAATCCAAGTCATTCTTTTTGCAAAATAAATTACCATAAGCGAGAAACCATGTTCATTTTCAACATCCTTACTAACACTCTCGCAGAGTCGACTCACAATCCCACCTGGCTGATACCCAGTACAACCAAAGTCTAATACTTAAGGCCCCATGGCAATGCAGCAGGAACTATTTCAGGTGAATTGCCTTGCTCAGTAGCACAATAGCAGTCATTACAGTGGCACAGTACTTTGGCTGTAGATTTACTCACTGTGTGATAGGTCTAAGTCTGTTGTCTGCCAAGGAGATGGCTTCTGATGGGATTTGGAATGGACAGGAAATTTGCCTAATGCTGTTGGAATAAGAGCAATTGGATGAGCTTGGCTTTTTTTATTTGTCCTCTTAAGCTCATCAGTTCTACCCCTAATTTCCACTTGCATAATTCACTCAAAATGAGGAATCAATAGTCTGTTTTCTTTGAAGTGCCAGATTAGATCTTCTGTTTGAAGGAGGGGTTTGCTGCTGTTGGTTTATTGGTTGGTTATTGTCAGAACATTATTACTTGTCGTTTACAGTCTCTGTTGGTTATTTTGTTGATTTATGATTTGTATAACTGCCGAGAGGGAGGCTCTTACCATACAGTATTGCACTAGAATTCTGTCTTCCTCTCAGACTTGTCAATATTAAAACTTAAACTTCAAGTTGCACTAGGCAACTTTGTGTGTTGGCGGCTCCAAATTGGGTTGTAACTTGTGAATTTTAGTACCCAGAAATCCTGTAACGTTCATGCTCATGTTTACCAACCCGGCCGATCAGTATTCTCTTTATAACAAAGGATACTAAAGGGTTGAGAAAGGCAAAAGATATTAACGTTGGCGAGTCCAGCTTTCTGTGGATGGAGCGCTGCTCACTGCTGTTTAGGAGACTGAATGTAATTCACTCTTAAGTTTCGATTTGTATCTCAATTAGTGAGCACAGGATGCTCTTCTCTATTGCAGCCCACTTTGTGACTTAGGCTTGTTGTATTTTTACATGAAAATCTTGCCCAGTGCTGCTTTCATAAAACTGTCCATTTCTAAAAACTGTTTCAAATCCTGCCCTGTATAAACAAATGTTCAAATATATAGCCCATATAGTTTTATTAAAGATGCGTTTGTTGCCCTTGTGTAAACTTGTAGGCAAAGCAATATACCTTAATGTGCGTGTGTGGCATGGCCTCCTTGTTGCTAGTACATACATTGTATTTGTATGTTGCTGTATCAGAACAGATGATTGCAGATCTCCACAGTAAACGGAGGAATACATGCAATGTTATGTGCAATATGTACACCACAACTATGGATTGCGGTCCATTTAGTTGTGAAGACTAAATGTGAAATTAACTTGAGTCCTCTGTGAGTAGTAGAGAAGCAGTCCTGCCCGTGGACCCAACACTAATGATGTGCAAAGATGCTGGATTTGATCTGAGGCCCCCCGGGAGCTGAGCTGCTGTCAAGTCAGTCTGCAGGACTAGGCCGGTAAAGCCGACACAATGGCCGTCTGCGCCTCATTAAGGCTAAAGCGCTCGAGGGACAGGGCTCGGCGATGAGGAGAAATATGAGGCTCACAGCACCCATCAAACGACGGGCGGAAAAGAGCAGGCAGAGAGGGACATGCACTTGTATGAATAAAAGGACACGTTAGATGTAATATTTTTCAATTGGCTGTAAAAGAGAATACAGTGTTTTCCATTACCTTGACTTCAGAGAGAGAGGGAGAGATTTGAAGATGGTGGAAATGTGCCTCATTCTCAACTGATGAAGAAGAGCTCCGCTGGGAGTTACACAGCACTAACGGTCTCCCTCAGCTTTCTTTGGAACATACTTGACAGCGTTAGCCATGGCTAACTGCCCAACTAGACGGCAGGGGGAACCACTTTGGCCCACTACAAACCTTTTGTGTCATCAGTAGTTTACCGGTCTGTTCTTTTGTCTAGAAACACTTTATCTGTTTGATTTTCTTAGACAGTGGTCCTTTCCGGAGTCCAAAGATATCAAAGTGGCTTGATATCGCCCCTGTGCACAAGGAGATATTTTCCCGTCTTTGGGAATCGTTATTTGCTATCAAGGCATTTCCTGTTTCCTTTCTCATTCAATACCGTCTCCCTTGCCTCTAAGCCTTTTTAATACTTTCACTGTGTGTCCGCAACCACCCTGCAAATGTAGACCAACTGCACATAGTGCAGCTATATCTAGTCCGCACTATTAAGACATCACTCTTTCCTTCTCCTACATTCTTTGTTTTTCCCTGCAATTTTCCAAATGTCTTTTGGACGGCCCTATTTTATATCTCGGGGCTAGTTTTTGTTGCTCTCATCAGTATTTGTCCTAGGATGGAGTTTTACAGCAGGTGAACAGTTTGTGCGCTCGCAAAGTTTGCCCTGCCGGGAGGTTTTTAATGTGTCTGCCGGCACCAGAAGGCTCTCGAGGCCTAAGTACATAAAGAACATATTTGTGCACAGTAATGAGCCAGGGAAATGTCTGTCTAGCTTACATATGAGGTGTCTCAAGAGTTAGGAAAATACACTTTAACAGTATAATCCTTTAAAATAATTATTTACATTTGTTGAACAACAACCACCCATATACTTATTTTGTTTTGTTTTTTTGTTTGTTTGTAGGTCATCAAAGCTTTCTGTCCATTTGCACTGCATGAATGTCCTAAAATGATAAAGTAGCAGGCTAATTTGCCTCCGTTCTAGGTTGCATTGATTAGGATACTTAACCTTTTGAAATAGAGCAGGACTTGCTTATCATGACTTTAGTTGCTCATGCTGCTTTATTCACCACTTGGTATTTTGTAATAAAGAGCAGCAGTCAGCTTCCAAGGTATAATTGGGTTCATCATAAGAGGTGTGTAATGAAGCCATCAGATTGCTGAGCATGTACATTTGTCAATGATACAGAATTATAGGCTTTTTGGAACCTTCTTAAGTACATATATTGTATACAAACATTAAATTCATAAAATCATTACATTAAAAGCTCAGACAATATACTGAATTTCAGAGTGACCAAAGTATCTACAATCCAATAAATTGCAACGTAAACAAAGCCAGTAGTTGGGGCGATAGTGTTTCAACAGGGGACGCTTGCTGCTGTTAAGAACTGAAGCTTATAGTAGAGGATGGTGGGCTGAAGGGAAACAATGGTGCCTGTGTTTTGGGGTGTGTCCCATCCCAGCTTGTCTTTGACAACCTGCAGAAGGGAGGATTAAGGACTTTGTCTGTTTACTCTCCCTAATTATTATTTTATATATTTTTTTTTTTTGCATTCAGGCTACAAATTATCCCCACTTGTTGACTCAAAAAAAGATTGAAAATCCAACTTGAGTGGAAGAGACATTAAATTACATGGAGGCAGTAGTAGCAGCAGCTGTTTCTTGACTCTTAAGGGTGATGCAGTTTGAAGTTAAAAATTTGCATTCTGTGTTGTTCCCCAAGGTTAACAATGCAGGAAGACTCATTCTGTTCTGTCTCTGGATTTTTGCTTATTGTATCATTTAATTAGATTATTGAAAACTGCATTTCTGAATTATACAATGTAGTGATGAAACAATTAGTCCATCAACAGAAATAATCGATTACTTGTTGGTCATTTATTATTGTAAAAATACCAAACATTGATTTGATTGACTTATTAGTTTAAAGCATAATACACACAAGGTGCCCAGCCCACATGGACAGCACTGAAGTCACCTCAAATACAAGCCGTGAAAGGCACATTCACAGGAGCATTATACAATGGGTAGATCCAGCCAAGCAGTCTGATCGGTCAAAGATGCTTTCCATCTGCACTGATGGTTCCCATAAAGCACGGCTTGAAAAATGTAATTGTTTGCTTCGCTGACTCTTGTGATTACCAGGCATCTAGTCAGTGATCTCTCTGGTTTTGTCAGACATGATAAACGCTCTTAAGCTTTCACCTTTTGTTTTATTTGAATTAAACAGACCAATTTACACATTAAAGATATGCACCATCTCGCTGCTGCAGCCCAAATCTCAAGTGCTGTATTTCTATTTTCTCACTCAATTTGAAGTGTAATCATTAGACTAGGCATGCAGTTGATTTAGCCAATGTGACCAAATGAAATCTAAAATACAAAAATAAACATTTTCTTTTTAAAGAAGAAAAAAGAGCTAAATCTGAAACGGCACAAATACAACTTGCTAACGGGTACTAATAATGGTTTATCCTCTGCTCCTACAGGTACATGATGTTGATCAATGGAAAGAATGAAGTGTACATGATTGACAGAGACAACTCCATCTTCCACATAGCTAACCTAGAGTTCCCTTTCCGGAAAGATCCACGCATCCACTTATCCAGCACTTTACTGGATGGGGTGAGTTCTTTCTTCCTTTTTGCACTTCCCTTTCGTCTACCTTCGAGGTGTTGGTTATGTTGTTTGCTGCGCTAGCTTAGCTGTTGGCTACCTGAAAGTCCTACAAGTTCACACTGAAATTAGAACACCTGTCCCGCTCTGCTGCGCTGAAGTCAGTTGCCATCACCCACCCCAGGTGAAAGAAGAGAAGAGCGTCCCTCAGTCTGGCAGTCGAGCCTGTCAAAAAGGATTAACAGGAAAGCAGATAACTATCACTGGAAAAAATAATCTGCTGTTATCTTGCTGTGCTTTGTTTTGCCTTTCTGTTTTGTAGCGTGTTGTGTATTGGGGGAGGGAGCTGTTGGTGACTTATCATCATCCTGTAATAATGGGTTTTATTGGCATGTTTGCACGGTATAGGTTGCACATGTACCAGCCCTCCCCAGCAGCAGGTGCTCAAGACATTATCACCCTTCCTAACTGGAAACGCAGGCAAGGAAATTGGCACATGTTCATGTTCGCAGCCGAGATTTGGTTAGACATCCGATCACTGGTTCAGATGAGTTGCCTGCAATTTTATGCAAAGTAGGTATTTGTTTCCTCTTGGCTTAAGAGTTGCTGATTGAGGCAGCGAATGTAGTTTATTTACCCAAACAGACCAGCCAATGGCAACACATTAGCGTTCCTTTGAAGGAGCTGTGTGGATGTGTGTTTAGATTGCTGTGAGGGTTGTTTTGACTGGTGTTTGTTGTTATTCATCTGCTTCTCGCTCTCTGTTCAGAGAGGCTGTGTTTGTTCATGGTGAGCCCTGTGGAAGCCCAGCTGTGTTCTGTGATACGTTTCATCTAGCCCAAAGGAACTGTCTTTGTCTTTAGATGCAGATTTTTTAAATGTTTTTAGCGAGCTTTACATCAACTAGAGAGCCAATATAGTTGACGACTGCACAAAGTAGATTGAATTCTTGATTTGTGTTTCTTCTTCTCCCATCAATGTATTCATCCATTGCTTTTTGTCTGTGCAATGGTTCAATGCACCGGATGCATAATGACGCATCATTTCAGCCCCTCCCACAGTGCAGTGCGTGCCTGCCATTTTCTCCCCCTCTCTGTCAATCTGGCAATGGCAAGTTTTGCTTTGCTCTATTGGGTGGGTAAGAAAGTAATGTCACCCAACCATGACTTGCCATCTTCATGTGTTTGGTCAGTTTGGAAGTATGGGTGTTCCAGCCCACAAAATACTGTCTTTGCTAAATAGTTTATCCTTTGAGTGACTTGCCTGCTACCCCTTTATTTGTCAGTTGTAGTGGTTGAGAACATTCAGTAGCCTAAAGAGTGTTTTGAGGGGCAAGGGAATAAAATAGAGTCCTCCAAATGTAATACTTAATTCTCAATGTTATTACGACATTCCTGTCGATGACAATATGATACACGTGGCGACGTTGTTTCCATGCCTGTCTGCTGTCCCTTCACCACATGCTTGTGTAACAGTTCTGTGAAAAACAATCAAGTGCCTGTCGGGCCTCCTGCTCTGCCAGTGTACCTGATTCTCAACTTGAGAGAGAGTGTCTCCTTCTACTCCCCCCCCAAAAAAAAAAAAACTACACTAATGACTGACTACTAATGCTACTGTTCCTATTGAAGTGTTCTATGCTACTTGTTACTATTGAAGTGTTCCATGCTACTTGTTACTATTGAAGTGTTCCATGCTACTTGTTCTTATTGAAGTGTTTAGCTGATGAAAGACTGCGTTGTATAGTTGGTCTGATTAATGTTGACGAAAAATGTACTATTGTAAGTCGTAAGGCAAAAGCGTCTGCTAAATGATGTAATGTAATGTGTTGCATAATGGATGTGCATTGCTATTTCTGCTTCGTGTACGTCTTCACTGGACTCACCCCCACCCCTCCACACACACACACAGCCCACCTCTCCAATTCCTTGCTGTCCTTCCCGGTGCTGTATGCTTCTTCCCTCTCTGAAGATGCTGCCCCTTGAGAGCCCTCGCCCCCTACTGACCCACTGCTAGTTTCCATCCTGCGTAACCGCTCTCAAAGAGGAACCGTTTTCAAAATACTGTGACGTGAATGCTGTTCAAAAGCAAAAGCAACAACTCTGAGGCCACTTGAGTCCCTTTACAAAAACACACTAAAGACACTTGACCGAAAGGCTAATGGCTACCACCATTGCCATATAGTACAAAAGTACCATTTATTAAATGTTGTTAGTTTTAAACGTTTTGCAGATGCTTGCCTAATTTTTAAGGTCTTACATGGGCTTGCACCTCCTCCACTGAGCCAGTTTATAACTCAGAAGGACAGTAACAGCAGGGCAACAAGGGCAACTACTAGAGAAGACTGTGATGTACCATTTAGACGTAGTACGTTTGGGCAAACGGTCTTCTCAGTCAGAGCCACCCACTACTGGAATACTCTCCCCACTGATCTAAGAGAGTGCAATAACTTTATAACATTACATTACATTACATTACATCATTTAGCAGACGCTTTTGTCCAAAGCGACTTACAATAGTACTTATAACTTTTAAACGTAAACTTAAGGGGTGGATTAAATCAAACCAAATTTGCAATCATGAGTAATCATACTCATTTCAAGCATTGCTTGTAAACAATCTTGTTTTTAATTATATTTGTCACTTTATGTATTTGTGTATTGTTTTGCTTTGTATTGTATTGCAATGTTGCGTCATTTTGCTGTGTTTGCTTGTCTTGTTTTGTCTTGTATTATCCTGCTTTGTCTTGTATTATCCTGCTTTGTCTTGTATTATCCTGTAGTGTATTGCAATGTTGCATCATTTTGCTGTGGTTGCTTGTCTTGTATTGTCTTGTATTATCCTGCATTGCCTGTTGTGTCATTTTGTTGTGTTTGCTGAGGTTTTTAATGACACTACACCATTCATTTAGTCAGGGACTATAGATTAAAATTAGCTCACGAGCTAACTCTGGCACATTTACATTGATGTGGAAACTGGTTTGTTGATTAATGTGCACTGTCCCTGGTAAATCAATAAATACATAAAATAAAATAAAAATAAATGTGCCCCAGATTTAGGATTTTTCTTTGTGGAAGTTTGTCGTGTATTTCTCAAATATCTTTTTATCTTCTCTGCTCTGGTATATATCTTCATTTCTCTAACTTTGTCTCTCTTTGCAACCATCAATTGTATAAACTCTTATCTCTTTTCCCTCTATCTGTTGATCCCACTCTGTCAAGATAAATTGCCTGCCGTTTCTCCCTCTATTTCTGCAGGAGATGATAATTGACAAAGTGAATGGCCAGCCCGTCCCCCGCTACCTGATCTATGATATCATCAAATTCAATGTGAGTAGCCCAGTTATTTGAGAACATGTTGCTTTGACCTATCACCCATCAAGATCTCTATATACAACAGCCCATTGTAACCATATCATTAGGACTGTTAAGCCCAGGGTTTCCGTTAGCCGGTAAAATGTGCATAAAACTTGTTGCTGGCACAGATGGTTACTATGGTTACTGTGGCATCTACACATCTACATTGTAGTTATGGGTAGAGCATGCTTGAATGACCTAATAAAGTGATAGATACAAGTCGAGACACCCAAGATGCCAAGATGTGACATTCTTACTTTGTTTAAGTTTTAGGTGTCATGCATATACAACATCTTTTAGCCAATAAACATATTGAAATATAAATTACAAAACTGATGTGAACGTTTTCCTCTTTGCCATTGGAGCACAAAGTAGCTCTGTACAACTTTATTTCTAAAATAGTCCGAAAGAAAGCTACTTTTGTTTCACGGTCCATTTTGTATTGCTTCGGTATTTCTTTTATTTTGATAATTGCTCAGGATAGGAGTGTTGATTTGATAGAAATGTTTATGCAAACCTTTGACATTGTAGCCTCATTGTATTGGGTTGTGTGAAACTGATGATCATCCTTTTCCTGTGCATTATTGGTGGATGGCAATAATTGCCTTAGTGCAACTTTGGTGTCTAGAATTAGCTATAGAGGTCTAATTATATGTATTTCTCCTGTTACATTATTTCAACTTGGTAATTTTTTGAAGGCAGCCTGAGAACAACAATACAAGGCTGTTAATTGCGAACACACTTATGATTCTAAATTAATTAATCCCTTCAACCAATCTGCGTGCTGTTAATGGCAGGCAAGCACAGAGACGAATGAGCTTGCAGTCTGCCCTCAGCAAGCCTCAGCTCTCTGCCTTGTAAAAACCTGATAAATACATTACAGCATTTAGCCGACGCTTTTATCCAAAGCGACTTACACATTACATTACAGCATTTAGCAGATGCCTTTATCTAAAGCAATCTACATGTCATACCGTTGGTGGAGGAAGCCATGCAAGGTACCAACCTGCTCAACGGGAGCAATTTTGGGGTTAGGTGTCAAGGAACTACAACCGATTTTTTTCCCGGGAGGAGCTAGACTCCGCCCCGCTGACCTTGCAGTTACGGGGCGGGAACTCTACCTCCTGAGCTACTGCCGCCCACATAGAAGTATACATTGCATGCATCATATACATAGTACATCACACCATGCACCACACTACACACAAACACATATATATGCATGTCTTTGACTGTGGGAGGAAACCGGAGCACCCGGATGAAACCCACGCGAACACAGGGAGAACATGCAAACTCCACACAGAAGGGAGTGAGATTTGAACCCAGGACCTTCTTGCTGTGAGGCGACAGTGCTAACCACTGCACCACCGTGCCGCCCATAAATACAAAGCTGTAAAGTATATATCATGTACAATTTGAAACCAAAAAAGTTAGTTTGCACAATACACAAACATTGAGGGGGTTGACGA
>OMOT01089175.1:0-11400 GCA_900312575.1 Acanthochaenus luetkenii | reverse complement strand
GGCGGGGTCAGAGGGCAGCGCCAAGGTGTGCCCTCCTCTTACCTGTCTCCAAACCAGGGATGCGGGTCGTGTTAAACATCCGCTCCCACTGAGCCGAACACAGAGGAATCTTGTTGGCCAACAAGTATATCTAACGCAGCGTCCGAGACAGCAAAGGGACAAAACGGCAAAACAGAGACAACCGAATGTGAGTGCGTAACAGAGCGAGGGCGTGCATTCGTGTTTGTATAGATGTATACATGTGTTGTGTGCAAAAGAGGTGTGTGTGTACAAGATGTAGAGGAATTTGTGTCAGTATTGTGTGTGTATAAAGAATTTGCACATAAGCATCATGCATGTTGGTGAAGGAAGAGGAGTGACAGACAGAGAAGAGACAATAAAGAACATCAGCCTTCAGTTTATTCAGTAAGCGTGCAGAAAACGTCCATGATCTGCTTGGCCAGTAATCATCGCTATACTTACAGCAGAACAAGCAAAAAGCACAGTGCGCAGCTCATTCAAAAGTCAACAATGAGCTGAAGACAATGGGAGCATCTACATACTCACTGGCGAGATCATGGATAACAAACACACTTTGACATAACAGAAAGAAGGTGTTCTGGGGAGATAAGCAGCTCTCAGATAACAGCTGAAGTGACATTGAGGGAATTCTCCCTCTTATCAATATCAAGTTATACATTTACACAGGATCAAACAACTGCGGTCAGAGAGAGAGAGTGGGGGGGGTCACAGAGAGATAGAGAGTGAGAGACAGACAGACACACACACTATACTCACTGGTTTGATCTGGGCTCTGTCCAGTTTCCTCCTGTAGATCATGATAGAATGGATGGCATTACCTGCCCTGGCAGCCTGGATGGAAGTGGGGAACACATACAGGAAGTCCTGGAGAAAAGAAGAGGGCAGATCAATAATAAGATTATAATTGGTTACATTTCAACCAATGCATGACACTGTCCTGAAACATATGGGTACATGTGTCCCAATCCCGAGAAGCTCGAAGAGCAATGTCACTGTGTGATCCGTCAGATTCTTTGTTCTTATTTTGGCCCAGTACTGTACGTATAGATAGAGTATACCCTGCTACCTTGACCTGCTATTCCAAGCATGCTGAGTGCTGTTCCACTGACCCCCATACCAAGTTTACCTTCCTTGACAGCTGTGTCTTTAGCAACAGGGCGCTATATTGGTCAGTTCCCATACACATTGGTAATTTCTTAACACACTATGTAAATCATTGTAAACAGGAATATGGTGCAGATATATGTTTTTCGATATTTGGTTAGTTTAAACCTTCACCTGTTTCCATGACATTTCTATGGCTATTTTTTATTCAATGTAAAAAATATGGCTTTACAAATTTTACGGAAAATAAATAATAGATTCAATAGTTAGGGCCCTATAGATTAATCATACCATATTATTCATATCGGAATAATAATAATTTACATTTGTTGCATGTTACTATATGTATTGTACATGCAACTTGTGCGTTAGCATGCTCCACTGCACTGGGGTCATTATTGTCACATGAATAAATAAATAGATAGTGTGAACATTTAAATAACACAAGATCCACAAATATGTTTTGTATCTCACAAACAAAATACTTGCTGCACATATATGTTTATGCATGTCTCCTGAACATTCCACAAATAAAATAAGATTCACAAATATGTTTTGTATGTTACAAACCAAAGAACTGGTTCACAAATATGTTTTTTTGCATGTAAAGTATCAGCTGGCACATGTGGAATCGCTTGCATACATTTGTGGATTTTTGAGACAATCCTAACAGCAAGACCAGCAAACTGATCCACAAATAGGTGTTTAAAAAGAGTCTACTCCAGCCAATCAGATTAGAAAATATCCTTCAGCTAACACCCACATTATTCCGACCAATCACAACACGTTCTTCTCTGCACCAGAAGGCGGGACTTTCAAGCAGCCGCAGACATCAAGTCCAGTTGTACTTAATACCAAATTTGTAGTAGAGCTGTTCGGCAGGCTGTAAACTGACAAGCATGATCAGATAAACAAATGTCCCTGTTATTACATATTATTTAGTGAGCAAAATGTACCTAGTCTATATTTCCAAACAACACAAATTTTACTTTTGCGGCAGTTGCTCGTTGCGCTGCGCCCTGTGCAAGCTGAGCAACAATCCTGAAGGACCTCGAAACCAAAGTTAATCCTTTATTATTACTGTGTTTTATTTCATATCTGCTCACTATCTCTACTTTGACTGTTCAAAAATCAAGTTACAGTTTAGTGGACGACTTTGTGCCACTGAAGGATGTTATCAAGTAATCTCTCTCCATATATTACATCATTTTAGCCAAAGTGTTATTTTGACCCATATCATCATAGAAAGTTTAATTAATGTAGTAATGCATTCATATAGAAGTAACCTTGGAAACCTTAATATGGAGGTTCCAGGTGCATTTGTACAAGTAGCCTATAATGAAAAAATAGTTGCTATGAATTTTCCACCAATTGTCATCAGGTTGTCTTATCAGGGTTGAGCGTCTCTGGCGGGATGTGAGTGTGTGTAACCAAAGGGGTTTGATTTCAATAGGATTAACTACTTGTCTTTACCTACAGTGACAGCAGTGTCCAGTGGTAAACAGGGGCAATATGGCAGTTTTTGCACTGCACTCATGTTAACTCTCTGAGTGTTGAGCAGTTTTACACATCTTACACATTTATTAATTTATTTTATAAATCAGACCTACTCAATTTCAGGTTCACCGGTAAGACCAATGAAAATGTTTAGTCGCACTTCACATGTCAAGTTACAGTTTAGTGGACGACTTTGTGCCAGGTAATCTCTCTCTCCATCTATCATATCATTTTAGCCAAAGTGTTATTTTGACACATATCATCATAGAAAGTTGAATTAGTGTAGTAATGCATTCATATAGAAGTAAAACGTTAAAATGGAGCCTTGTTTAGCTGTACTGGATTGGACCAATGCTAACAATTAGCATGTTGCCATTGGGACAAGTGTCACGGCTGGAAACGCAAATGCAAATATGATTACGGAATGCACAAGGACAATATCTTCACAAAAATAGCTATTTGTGATTCTGCCGTTTCAGCTTCCAACTTTTGTTTCAGTCCGAGTTCATTTGTCAACATCGGGTAATTTTCTGGTATCACTCCGCCTCCCACGCACTCTAGCGTAATCGCGTTCCTCTCACGCTCACGCACCTGCGAGCCACCGTAGTACCGGATGCAGCAAGGTGAAGCAAAGACAGCGTTCTACGCCACAGGGATGTAGATCTGCCGTGGACGAACAACTGTCGACTTTGCCATACACCATTGCAGCACGCAAAATGTATACTACACACCAACTAAATAAAACTTTGTTTATCAAGTTGAGTGGATTTAGTCGGTTATTTTAAAGACCGACTTCGGATAAGCGGTTGAAGATGGATGGATGGATTTTAAAGAAGGCTAGCCGGGACAGTCTGCCCAATGGTAACATGCTAATTGTTAGCATTAGTCCAATTCAGTACAGCTAAAACAGTGAGGCGAAGATACCATCAGAACAGTCCTACGTACCACTTTGGGGGTAAGTTAAATAATATATAAATGTATATATTATAATATTAGCAAGTGGGGCGATCTCTCTTTGTGCATTGAGTTGGTGCTGGCAGTCATGCTCCAGACACAAACAGACACACATGCAGTAGAACTGTGTGTCTCTGGGAGCAGTGACCCATGCCTGAGACCCAATGCAGTAACAGTCCAGTCTACTGTCCCGCTCATTCAGGCAGAAACACAGGGGGGCCGGTGGGCTCATGCCAAGGTCCCTCATACAGACCTCTCAGTGGAGGCTAGTTATCCTGGGTGAGTTCACTGGGTCCACACACAAAGGAACTGATTACAAATATGACACACAGTTGGAGCAATCCCTTAGTCAACTAAGTATAGACAAGGTGTAATGCTGACCAAGATGCAGAATAACTCCCAAGCCAGTTTGATTGTAGTTGTAATGACACTGTGATGAGGTGGCCTATTTCTTACATAGTACACATGAGGTTCCATGCTATAGCGTGTCTGGCTACTTAACATAGTTTAATATAAAAGTGTCAGCTATCCACAGTCACACAGGAGATTAGGCAGGAGGCACTCGATCAGAAAACATCTCAACATAGAAAGGCTAAAAACATGTTTGAGTGAAAGCATTAGTCAGAGCTGTCACATGCCTAATAGGTTGCTAAAGTTAAATCACTCACACAATAGCTTTTTTGGTTATTTAAGCTTCTGGAATTTACTCAGGTGTCACCTGTGCTGTCTGTCTTTCAAAAGCTCCCATAGAGAATCGGTTACAACCTTCATAGAGCTAGCAGCTTATTGATAAACTTTTAAACAACAGGCTGAGCCAATGTTTGGAGACAGATGTCAAGGGAGAGAGGTCTTACCATGGCATAATAGTTGCTGTTGACCATGATGGGCCCACGGCCTCTGAGGTAGATATACTCTTCCCACCAGTCACTGACCTGAGTCGGACAAGGAAAGGGAGGAAACAAAGGAAGAGAGGGTGAGCCTATTAGACACACTGCTTTCCTTGATCGTTCTAACTTGATTCATGACCCAAGACAGTGTCCTAAACTGTCGAGAGGACATGCAAGAAAAATTATTCCTGACTCACATAGTTGGAGGCCCACCAGGACTTGAGTTTCAGGTACCACTGCAGTCTGGGTCCCAGGTTCTTCTCAAAGTCCTTAGCCAAGCCCTCCATCCGTTCATACTGCTCATCATCCATCAGTGGACGGGCCGATTCCAGGTACTGCAAACACATTCACATAGAGATAGCAGATAATGCACCGGCACAAAGAGCTGTACACGGACCTGAGTCACCGGTTTAAGACAAGGAGAGCAGATAGGCCAGAAAAACTTGCCATCTTTTAGTAGTATTTAGTAGTTACTGCCTTAGGCCACGTAACAGGAAATAGGACCTAAGGCAACTCTTGAACTGAAACAACTTGAAAATCTACACTGCTTTTCTTTTGCAAGGCTTAATTAAGTGCCTGGGTTTGAAACTCACTTGGAGCCTTGTTGAAGTCTGCTCAGCTGTAACTAAGGACACTCTGAAGTGGAGTAGTATTTCATTGCTTCAAGCTAAATCTTTCTCAGTACAAAATAGGGCACTTGACTGAGGATACAGATACACAGATCACAGAGGTAAGCAACAACACTTGCACTTCAATGGTAGTAACTGGCTTCAATCTCAATTGGTTCTTTCAATGAATGACGGAAAGTAATCTAATTTTATTCTGGATAGAAGGTACGTAGGACTACTGACATCTTTAGAGGAAAAAGCATATACGTAGATGGTGAATAGAAATTGTAGGAGGAAATCCATTAAATTATTGTACACTTTACTTATTTATGATATGCCCCTAGAGGGAGGGAAATTAATTGAATGATGCCAAGCAGAAGGTATGTGACACTTGCCAACTCACGAAAAAAGGATCAGGAATGTTACTGGCTTTTCACGAGCTAATACATGCCTAAAAAAGCGAGACAGCACATTAAATAACAAGGCAAGGTAAATCTAGCTCAAGATGGACCCCATGCAACCATTGGGGAACATTGTGTTGCAGAAATTTAAACGCAGGGTCCAACATTACAGTTTTTTTTCTTATTGAACCCCGATCCCCGAGACGACAATCAGAAGACTCATCCATCAGGCTACAGTACCGCTGGAAACAAAATTAAGAAAACATCTAATCCGTGAGATACGGTAGATGACGTCAAGTTATATTTTGAAGGTCTTTCTAAAGAATTCGTAGGCTAGAGCAAGTAATGAATGTGGTCCTGGTGAGTGGTGAAGTTTACGTTGTGATATCTGACCCTTTCATGTTTGGGTTATCGCAACATAGGGACACTGTAGAGTGCTGGACAATACAGGAAGCAGATATCACAGGTGGAGCTTACCCTTCTGCAGGTGTCTTTTACAGAAGGGACAGGTAGCCGAGGCAGGGAGTTCTGGAAACTGTACAGCATTGGCTTCCTGCCAGAGAACAACTTCACTAATAACTAGATGAGAAGAGCAGACATGGGGAGGGGAGGAAAGGAGAGAGGGCAAAGGGCAAATTAAAATTAGACATTGTGTTTCACCTAGCAACCTACAGAATGTAAGGCAAAGTGCATAGAGTTAATAATCAGTGGTTTAAACTGAAAATGGCCTACTCAATGTGACCTGCACTTCGCACAAAGAACCAATTGTATCCCTGACAACCAATTTGGCCAAAACAAACCCTGACTACCCTGTGTTAAGTTGATTGTCACTTTTGAATTATTTTCATAAAAACCTTGCTGTGTGCCGTCCTTTACTTTATTTTATGTGTTAAGACAAGAGAGGGCCCTCTCCTATCATGAGGTCTTTGAAATTGACCGAGAGCTGTGTAAACATTGACCCATAGTAGGCATTAACTTGCAAAAAGTGCAAATAAACTACTTCTGTCCCCCAAAATCATCAGGACTAATAATCGTGATTACACTTTACAGCCCCAAGTTAAATAAAGTTTTGTTCAAAATGTTATCTCTCGTACATCTAGCTCTCATACGTTGTGAAAAATATCTATTGTCAAAGATTGCTAGAAGTATTGGAATAGGTAAAACAAGGCACATCAGAAAACTTTACACACCTTGTACTGTGCACTTATTGTACCCTTTCTGTCATATTGTGTTGAAGTTTGGGGAAATACATACAAAAGCAATTTAAGCAGGATTTGCACATTGCAAAAAAGAGTAGTGCGGATAATACACAACACTGAGTATCACCTGTTTTTAAAGTCACAAACTCTGAAATTTCAGGAGTTAGTCCATTTTAAAACCACTCAAATCATGTTTAAAGCTTGGAAAAACCTTTTACCAAGAAACATTCAAAGGTTATTCAATAAAAGAGACGATACCTCAAACAGCCTAGTACTATCCGTATTACTATGAAAAGCATGTGTATTTCAGTTTGTGGGGTTCGAATATGGAATGATATAGATAAGGAAATAAAAATGTGTAATGACATCACACACTTCAAAGTCAAATATAAGCTGTATTTAATAGATAAGTATGTGGAACTATAGAGTTGTTCTTAATGTTACTTTTTATTTTTATATGTGGATTTTTTATATGTGGATTATTTAATTTAATTTATATATAACTTTTAGAAATTTAGATTCATTTTGGCATATGATTAGATTTGTACTACTTTTTTGTAATATAAACTTGTCATAGAGGGGGCAGGACAAGATAAGCCTTGGCTTCATCCTGTCCCTTCTCTAACTAATCTTATTTTAAATTTTTATGTTGTTGGTGATTATAGATTGTGTTTGTTTATGGTTCGAGAAAAATAAAGATCAAATCAAATCAAAATGGCTTCCATATGCCATGTCAAACATTGCATTCTTTAGTCATTTGGAAGTTAATTCCACTAGGATATTCTAGTGTGAATCTGCTCTAAAATTGGCATAGTTTGGCCTGAGACTTAAGACTATGTGTGATGCTAAGAGCAAGAGGGTACTTTCTGGGCACAAATGCTTGACTGTATTATGGCTTATGCTCAAAGAACAGAATATAGGCCTAAGTAATCTTCTCCCCAGGCAAGTTGTCTCACAATCCAGAGACGAGTGGACCAGGACACGGAGCCATGGCGTGCATACATCCAGCCATGCCACGATAACAGGCTCTTCAGGGCGCTCCTCATTATAAAGATTATGGTGACCCATAGGCCCGTGCCCACCAGAACACCTCCAACTATCCTCTGGCTGTTTGTAGACAAGTATCGGCTGTGGGAAGGGAAAGAGAGAGAGATGGTGAAACACAAAGGAGAGAAGAAGACAAAGACACAGAATTGGTCAAATAATAGTAACAAAGCAGAACTTGCTCATTCAAATGCAAAGTGGAAACATAAGGCAGAAGGGATAAATCTTTCCCTCTTGCAATAATCACATAATTGGACAGAGTGGGGCTTTGTAAAAAAAATAGAATGTGATTCAAGCAAGTTAATATTCTTGCTTAAAGTAAAAAATACAACGTGGTGATATGATGTGCTTTTCATTTTCAAGCTTCAATTGGAACATTTCTCCTTTGGTTTATCTGAGTTTACTCTGGCATAGTAACAGTCAGAAGGATATAGACCTGATAGATGTGGAGCTATTCTTGTTTTATTTTGGGTATGTCTTTTCAGGCGAGCCTTCCCTCCCAGCCCCCTAGGTGAAACAGGTTAATGCTATGTTTTATAAGCCCAACAGGCAGCTATAACTGTAATATAACACTACCTCAAATGAAATGTTTCTTATTAGTACAGTGAACGGTTTTTAGAAATGTCTGGTAGCCTTAAGAACACAGCCTTAAGGACACTGCCCTAAATAATGTCCCTGACTTCAAGGACAATCCCTTACATTATTGATAAGAAAAGCATAACATGCCATATATATATATGGCATGTTATGCTTTTCTTATCAATAATGTAAGGGCATATTTGGGCAATAGTTCTCTAGACAGGAAGCATTCGAGAACTATTGCCCAAATTTAGCATAAACATGATGAGACAATGTTAGCTGTGTAGAGGCCAGATAGAAGGGGGAAAAAAGACTGGCAAATCTGTGAGTGAATCATACCTTCAACTTTATAGGATCTACTGTAATAACCACACAGGGTGATTAAAGGAGGTACTGTGGAACGTAGGCCTACATGTACATAATTACATGGAAATAATACTGAGAGAAACAAGCTAAACATGGACAGCAAGGTCTTGAGAAGTGATTTAAAGGATGACACTTATTTAGCCAGTGTAAGCTCCTCAAGCAGGGCACTCCAAATCCTAGAGGCCCTGACAGCAAAAGCCTTTCATCTTTAGCCTAGACATAGGAATAGCCAACAGAGATTTTTTGAATGTGGCTCAAGGTTTAAACTTGGATCAAAAATGACGCCTACATTTTTAGATTCAGCCTTGATTTTATTAGTTAAAGGACCAAGCGACAGCTAAGTTTGTCTTGAGACACATTCAAGGCCAATAACAACAAATTCAGTTTTGTCTGAGTTTAACTTCACAAAGTCCTTAACATCAGCTCAATAGCGATGTAATACAGCCAACTTACTTAAGTCATTGGGTTTTACTGACAAGGTATAGTCGAGTATCATCAGTGTAGCAGTGGAAGGCAATGCCATGCCAGCATATTACATTACATCATTTAGCAGACGCTTTTGTCCAAAGCGACTTACAATAGTAATAGCATATGAGATGGTCAAGTGGTAACATGTATATTGAGAATAAAATTGGACCTAGAATTTAGCCTTGAGGTACACTACATGCAACTAAAGAAGATTTTCAGTTTGACACATAGGATGAGTATCATTCTAGGCCAGTCCCAGACAGTTTAGTAATAAGAACGTTATGATCAACTGTTTCAAATGCTGCACTTAGATCTAGCAACACTATCACAGAGCATTCGCCTGGTCCAGACTTTAGTCAAATCCAGGCATGCTTTATGGCATGCTAGGACAGTACCACATGATCAGTGGCCTTACCCGATAGGTATGTGTTGGCTTAGCTTGGCAACCAACCCAAGAGAGGGATCCAGCTGATTATATTTATTGTAGGACATGTAGGACAAAACCACCACCACGAACCCAGGGGGGCTGCCCGGGTACACTCCAGTCATCACCCCATTCTGTGGAAGTGTAAAACAACAGAGGGTTACAAAGGTTACTGGGAGAACCAAGAGCCTATAAGGATATCGATTATATTAACATTAATACCACAAGCAGTGGTTATGGTCCTGCTGCTATATGTGTGCTATTATCAATTACAATAATCAAAACAATGACTGAAGAGGTATATGTGAAAATGCTAGCAGGTCTTTGGGTTTATGTGAAAATGCTAGCAGGTCTTTGGGTTTAGGTGACTCAGTATGACAATGTTTGTAGGCAGATAAGTCAATGGCTAGAATACAAAAGACAGAAAAGTTACAGTAACTGTTGTGTGGTAGTTCAATAAATGGGTGAGGTTCCATTGAGTGGGACCTAACCAAACAAACAGACTTGGCTTGAAATAATATGACTACAATCAAAAGAAACAGACAGCATTACTGAGAAACATATGACTCAATATGAATAACCATATTCTACATGGTGTAAATCGAGTCAAGGCTCTCCAAGATTTACCCGCGTAAAAAAAGACCTACAGTCTTTGTTCTCAACCCATATGACTGAATCATCTCACCTTGAAGCGAATAAACCTTTTCTTCCAGGAGTGGAGGCCAGAGAGGTAGATCTGGCGTAGAGCCTCGTGGCACAGCTGTAGGTCAATGCCATCGGGGGTGACGGTGAACTGGAAGGCCACCGCCTGGTGAGCTTCTGCCATGGTGGCTACTGCTGCACTGGGTCACTGGGGGCGAGGGGAGCACAAGATCATGAAGTTAATGGAGAAGCATGAAGGAGTTCATATCAAAAGGTAAAAAAGGTAGATCGTAGACATAAGCCACAAATAGTGACCCACAAATAATGTATGACTATCTAATTTATTGTTCCTAATATCTTCTCTCACTTTGCAATGTACCTGGAAAGCATCTAGTCATCTGGTAAAGTCACCACAGAGTAAAGTTAACAAAGGATATTGATTTCAAGAATGATGAGATCAAATTAATCAACCAGGTCTAATCACCATTTCCTGATATGTGGATGCTGTTATTCATTCTGGTATGGAGTATTTGGGCTGGACATTGGGCTGGACACAGAACATTAATCAGCCAGATCCTCCACATTGATCCTTCACCAGCTCCTGACGCCGTTCCTTGAAATTAATGGTGCTATTTTTCAACAACTACACTGATGTAAATTCCAAGATGTAATCTCATGAAATTCCCTCTAGGGAAATAGCTTCTGTGTAGGAAATTATTCTTATTGGATAAGAAAACAAGAGGGTTTACATGGAGTTATAAGGCCAAAGTGTCAGCAAACACTTGGCCTATTTTGGGGGCCTGGTCACTCACTGATTACAAAGAGATAGTGCGAAGTTTTCCATCTGTGCCAAGCAGGCCTTTATCAGATCTTCTGTGTGTTTTACTACTCTTGATCTCCACGGCAGGTTGGAGCTCACACATAAACAATATGGGCCACTTAGTTGAATTTTGTTTATTGCATGCTTACTTAGAATGATTAGAGATCAGATCTTAGTTACGTTTTATACCTTACTCTCTCGCTGAGCTACTGGGGATTGCACACGACGCAGTGAGCAGTTGCCATGGTAACAAGTGACTGAACTGCAGTGTTAAGGCTGAAACTACTGTAAAATGCTAAATATGAGCCCTAAGATGAGGAGACACTTTTAGGGGTTTAATGCAACGCTCCTAAAGAAATCCCTCAGGGAATTATTTTCCTAATTAA
>OMOT01089172.1:0-15148 GCA_900312575.1 Acanthochaenus luetkenii | reverse complement strand
CTGGTCATGGACTTTCGAGGGAGCAGGAAGCCCCAAACCCCTGTCACCCCCTATCTGGTAGAGATGGTGCACTTGTATAGGTTCCTAGGAGTGCAGATCAACAATGAACTGAACTGGTCGGACAACACTGAGGCTCTACAGGAAAGGACAGAGCAGGCTGTTCTTCCTGAGGAGGCTCAGGTCCTTCAATGTGTGTAACAGGCTGCTGCAGATGTTCTACCAGTCTGTAGTAGCCAGTGCACTCTTCTTCGCTGTGGCATGCTGGGGAGGTGGCATCAAGACAGAAGGCCAGCTCTGTTGTAGGAGTCAAACTGGACAGTCTGGAGGTAGTGGCAGAGTGGAGGATGAGAGGGAAGATCAATGCCATCCAGGAGAACCATCCTGGAGAACCCCTCTCATCCTCTCCATGATGAGCTGAGGCTGATGAGGAGCACCTTCAGCCACAGGCTCATCCTGCCACGAAGCAGGACGGAGCGCCTTAGGCGTTCCTTTGTGCCGGCAGCCATCGGACTGTTCAACATGGTTAACACGACCAGCGATCCCTGCGCCAGTCAGCTGTGATCATGCTTCCTTCCTTATTGACAAACGTATATAGCTCGTAAAACACAACATAAGACTTTCCTGAATCGCTTGGGTCCTCTTTTCAAATCGGCATGCATCCAATACACCAAACAGCACTTATTTAAATTAAATGTCAACTTTTATAACTGGTTCTCTCGTTATTCCCAACAATCTATTTGCACGTCTTTGAGTCGATACTATTTAAGTCATGTTCAATGAGGTCTGTATGTTTGCTTATAAGGAAAGCAACATTACACTTCCAGCTTTTTAATAGGGGGGCTGTGGTCCAATGCATATTTACTCAAGGGTCCTTGACAAGATATTATTCTAACGCTAAGAAACTAATATTAGTGTAACTCCTTCCTGAGCTCTTTCTGCTTTCATGTACATCTTTAAATGCTTTAAATTCAATTCAGCACAATTACTGCTCAAAGAGACAACATTGCCATTTTATTTTTTAAATGTGAAAACAACCATTCCTTAATTATTCATTATTATTTCATGGAGCCCTATCTGACACTCATTTATGTCCTTACAAGAGACTTACCGGTATTAGTAGTCATTGTAACACAAATTATTGGTCTCTTGTTATACAGAGGCTACTGAATCATATGCCTCCGCCAACGGTATGATGATGACTTTTGTATGACTGTTGTATTTATTTGTATGTACAGTTTTTGTGTGTATTGTTGTAACAATGTTTTTATGCTGCCCTCTTGGCCAGGTCACTCTTGGAAAATAGATTTTAATCTCAATGAGTTTTTTACCTGGTTAAATAAAGGAAATTGATTGATTGATGATATGTAAGTCGCTTTGGATAAAAGCGTCATGTCAATAAAATGCCGTCATGTTATGTGGTTCCCTTATAATGATGAATTTCAATGTAACAAATCCATTGCCTTTGCTTCACTTCGTTTGACACTTGCGATGAACCATGTGAGGAGATGGTGGAGGTGCAAAGCAGGTGTGAACCATAGAGGTGGTGAAAAGGTTGGTTACCCACGCAGCAGCCTTGCTCATCGGCAAATGCGCACACCGCAAAAAAACAAGACCGAATATCCCGCTCTTCAATTCGGCAAACAGATAATAACCCAGACGGCTCTTGTTTCAATAAAATGACAACTTTTTACAATTACGTCCGTTGTTCCGAGTAGTTCCCGCAGTCTTGGACAGTAGCGAGTAGCGTATTCCTGTTCTAAAAGTTGACGTTTTAGTAGAACAAGAGCCATTTTGTGGCTCATATGTATGCCGAATTGAACAATGTCCTTTACTGATTAAACAACCTATTGACGTGTGCTTTATGAGGCATGCACTTTTGGCGACAAGCGAGGCTAATTTAAATGGCCAGATTGTTGACTAAAGTTCGGCGCACGGGTATGATATCTCCATCGGGGGGTCCGAGTACAGGCTGTGTGAATTCAAGCCAAAAAGGATGAAAGCGAGCCATTGTCGGCTACTTACGGTCCGCTTCTGTGCAAAAGGCGCTGTCAGTCAAAGGGTCGAAGACTGCGTCTCCGAAAGCCAACCGACTGCCAACCGACTGCCAACCGACTGCAGGTGATGGTTCAGCGGAGAAGACGCGTAACACTCCCGGCTATGGCCAACGAACGCGTTGGAATAACATAATGGTGGTTAGTAAATAAGCTATACGGAGTGAGGGACAGGGGGAAACACATCACTGGCCATTATCGCCCCAGCCGCTCTAAAAGCTGCCTTTTCTTATTGGACAGGAGGGAAGAGGTGGGCGTAGAAAAGCGAGGCCACATTGGGCATTACGCGGCGCCAGGCACCGTGATTGGACACACATTTTGTATAAGCCGTAACACCATATATAAAAATAATGTACCTAAAATGTTCCCATGGATGTGATTTCCTCCAAGAAAGACATGCGAGGATGTCATTTTTTATTCATTTAGCGGATGAATAAAAATGTGTTTTGCAGTATTCTTAATAATTAACTGTGTAAATGGGAATTGTTTTTATCCCAAAACGAAATACGAATCTAAAAACATCCATCTGAAAATAGTATCTCCATTAAAACATTACATACAACATCCTGTATATTTGCTGTAAATTAACATATGTGTTTTACTTCATATTTATATCATTCTCGTTAGTTATATATTGCATTTATCTTTATTTATTTTGCACTTTATGCATGGTGTATATACAGTAGTTCATATTTTTGGGGTATTTTCATAGCACATATACTTTCATTCTTTTTTCCTCTTTATCTCAGTAAAGCTTGCTCATACTGCTACAGCATCCATACTTATCCTAGATCAATACTTTTCCTCATACTTGTTTTTTCTTCAGACAAACCAGCACCGTTTATATTTAGCTCAGAATTACCCAAAAATCAACACTGTAATGTAACAGTATTTGAATTAAATTGCTTTTACAATATAAAAAATATATAAAAAGTTACAATTTATAGTAGTCCGAGCACTGCAGATAGCCCTCAATTCACACAATGTTTGAAATCTGATCCCTCAGAACATCTGGAATTACCACCGGTTATTAACATTCCTGCCTTTTCTGGAACCATACATTTGGACTTTGAGGAAACTCATTACAATGTAATAGTTCAGACATTCCACATAAACATCATTTAGGAAACAGAGCGCTTCGGGTGTGTTTCGATTCCAGAATTATATGTGGTGCCGAGATTAGGTTTGGGCATCGCACTGGAACCTAAAAGACCACAGCCAGTACGGAGCGTAGCCTGGCCTGCTTTTTCCTGGTCAAGGTCATGGATTTTAAAAAAGCATTCTGGTTTCTGTTTCATGGCCCTATCTAGAACAGCTGCGAGCATACAGTGTTTTGGTGGGAAGATGAATGGAAAAACAAAGAGGTAGTGCAGTATAAACCCGCTTAAACTCGGTTTACCACCTTTTTGGTCTGACATGAATCTCCATGATGTAAATTCACACTATACATCACAGTATGTAGCTCCCAATTGTATGTAAGTTATAGATGCAGTTTTTTAAGGAAAGTAAAGGGATAAATTAGTGCTTCTCTGAAAATACAATGGATTTTGGTTTATTGGTGGTTGTTTGCCACTACCACTACATCGCTGTACAGACATGACGTACATCATACAATACTTCCCTTGTGTATGCAGGATGTAATCAGTACTTAGGAGTTCACTGGTGAGATAGTATTCCAGGCCGATTCGTGTTCCAGTCTTAGTCAGCCTTAATGGTTAAAAGTATAGATATATGTTTTGGTGTCAATACAAATCACATCAGTAACAAAATGGTAAATAAAAAGGAGTGTAAACTATGACGTCATGAGGCAAAACAAGCATCACTATGAGCCAAAAACAATTATATTTTCAGAAACGCCTTAAAAGACATCCTCATATGACTTTGTTAACATTCAATCAGCTTGATCCTATTTACTCTGTGTACTATACATTTAGATCATGAACCTGGAGCTGACTCACTGACACAACATGCTGAGTGGAGGCTTTCCAGTTCAGATGCTACAAACTGGCCTGATTGGAAGAATTTTAATAATTCTTTAGCGAGGAAGCAAATCAGGACAAAGTCCAGCTGTGATGCATTTACTGGAGTTGGTTTGAAACTACCTGGGAAAAAAAGGTGGATTTTGATAGTGATTTTTGAAAATGTTATAACTTTACATTTAACAACAACAACAACAACAACAAAATGCCGGCATTAAAGGGATATTAAGTCATTTATTCCTGTTATCTACCTCTATCAGCAACTGAGTAATTATAAAATGGACAGACCTCTGGCACAGTTTACGGTAGTCTGTAATGGATAGAAATATAAAAGCCACATTTTGACAATGTAGAGGCTACTAAGCTAGCCAATTACAGCTGAGATTCAACAGAAACGTCTCGTGAAGAAGTAATATAACACAATGCAAAATAACGGAATAATGATGATGCTTTATCATTCGCTTTTTTTGGCTTGAGAACCAAATGTGTTTCGACGCTCCATCATTGAGCAGTTGAAAAGTGGGGCTGGGTCTAGCAATTCATTAGGCCAATACAATTGTACATGAAGTTTCAAGCATTGAAAAAAAATTCACAAGCATTCAAACTGGAATTACAAGGACACATTTTTTATTCTTTTAAAGTTAGCAAAACTTTCTTATGTTCACTTCAAACTAAAGTTTTAATGAGTTCCTGCAAAGACTATACATCTTTGATCATATATGCACATAAATAGAAGAACATTTGAATTCCTTGAACATGTTATTCTATTCCTATGATCTTGAGACTGTTCAGTCTGTCATTTGGAACATGGCCAACTCCTACTAAAGCTACAAACAAGAGACATAAGAGACAAATCCTGGAGCTTTTCAATTGAATGAACTTGTTTTGTGGATGTAATTATGGTCCCCACAGGACGCATGGGCACATTTTCTAATTGCGCCATAATGAAATATATCTGGATGTATAAGCTCAGATATTCTCCAAGTCCACAAAATCAGAATGGTTTTGAATTAAAGGAGCTGCTGTTGTCGGCCAATCAGGGTCCAGTATTGTGGCAGTTCTGCCTGTGAAGTCTTCAGATTCAATTGAATCCAAGATTCAGCCAGGCAGTCCTGTTTTTTTGTAATCTTTTTTATCTCTGACTCGTTAGATCTGAGTCTTAAGCGTTTTAAGTGTTATATGTTTTTAAATGATCCAGCATATACGGAAATTAACATTTTTTGAAATGGATGTGGATCCTATATTTATTCACTAGAATATATTGTTACGCTCTGTCTTTTATTTTATTTTATGGACACTACTTGAGCAAACACCCAGACTGTGTAGGGCCCCCTCCTTTTATTGCTGATTTCTGGAAATGTGCGGCCAAACCCTGGGCCTATTGATACTATGCAATATCTACCGACCCCTCTGATTTCAAAAACAGAACATGTCTTGGTTTGTTGCATATTAATGTCAGAGGCCTCCTACCAAAGATGGACACGATTGGAATATGGGTAAATATGACACATGCGGACGTTATTGTGTTAATCAGAAACTTGGTTCAAACGTTCTGTGTCAGATGACTCAATCTTTATTACCGACTACAATGTATCCAGGGCCGATCAAGGGGTTGCCATATGCTGTATGTGAAGTCCAAGTTTAACACTGCTGTAACACTTTCGATGACCACAGCCAAACATTTTGAGGTGCTCGCTGTTGAAGTGAATGTAAAGGACTCCCTCGTCACCATAGTCGGCTGCTACAGACCCGCTGCTTGTCTCTCTGATATCTTGCTCCCTCCACAAGCTAAATGACTCAGAATCCCTTAACTGGGATTTTCTTTCACCAGTATCTGACCCCCTTTAAAAAACTGCGTGACTCTAAATCTTGCACAGTTAATTAATGTGGCTTCTGGACATCATTTTGACGAACGCCCCGCATAAACACATGGCTACTGGGATATTCTGGAACGATGTCAGTGATCATTGTGCTATGGCTTTTGTGAGAAATACTAAACGGATCAAAGGCAAACCCGTTACATTTTTTAAATGACTTCCATAGCATTGAGAGTCAACTTAACTCCTGATGTTGATTCTGCCTGGGATTACTTTCAAACAAAACGCGTGTCCATATGTGATACGCATGTCCCTGTAAAGATGTTTAGAATCAGTGGGAGGGACAATCACTGGTTTTATTTGTCAGATTTAATTAGACAGATAAATATATATTTGGCTAAAGCTAGACATACAAATGCACCTGCCGATTTGACCTATTTCAGAACTCTAAGAAATAAGTGTACTAGGTTAATTAGGGGGGTCAAAATTTGATTTCTATCTGGAAGCTGTGATTGAGAGCAGTTTCACACCTGATAGTCCGCTTCCTTGGTTCGCACCACATGCGAGAATAACACGTTGTTTAGGGTGTATATTTTGCACTGTTTTATGACTGACTGCTGCCTTCTTGGCCAGGTGACCCTTGAAAAAGAGACCCAGTGTCTCAATGGGTTTTTCCAGGTTAAATAAAGGTTATAAATAAATAGATACCCTTTTTAACTAAACTACATTCATTTGCAAAACATCATGAAGAACAATATTGTTATCCTGAGCCACAGCATTGAAAAAAAACCCAAATCATAAACATTTAAAAACATGGGACCTACAATCTTGTTTTGGGGTGAACTTTCTCTTTAATGTGGAAACATACACATGCTCAGGTTAATTGTTGTCCACCATGACTCATTCACACTGTTTAAAGGAGGCAGCCAGGCAAGAGTGGATGCCCTGCAGCAAAGTGACGTCTGCTTAATCACCAAGCTCCACTGTCAGGGATGTCATTAACATGGAAATTTGGCAAAATAAAGGTAGAGTAAAAATACTCAAAGCAATGTTGTTTTTTCTTGAAACTTACAGATTACCGTGTTGCGTATAGACCATAACAAAACAGTCAGTCATTATGTTTGGTCTCTTTTTCCATGAGAAAATAGGCAACTAAGCTTGGGGGGGGGGGGTAATACTCATCTTGAGACAGACCAAATCAGAGAGACAGACAGTGTGCTTAGCTGAGAAATGTACACATCAGTGGCACAAAAACAAAAAGGCACTCGTTCACCCCCGTTTAGTTTTCTCCAGTGAGACGAATGTGAATCAATCAAATCTGATGAGGTTCTTTTGCATTGTTTCATCTCTAAAGAGGTAGCCCCTGTTGGTCCATCAGTGCTGACTGGAGGTTGAGGCTATACTGAAAGGGAACAGCAAATCTGAATGATGCTCTGACCCTTATGCTCCTTACTGGCCACCAACTAAAACTTGCCCAAAGCACCAGTGCAACAAAATGAATGATGTTTCCACAAGATGGACAGACAGAGAGAACTGTCTTAATGCTTTAGGTGAAAAGTACAGGGGTTGTTTTGGTAACCAATACTGCCTATCATTTTAGTGTTTTAAGTGTTAGCATGGAGCATGATCTGCTGGGACTCATGGATGTTTTTTGTGTTTTCTCTCCTAAAAACTTGCTGTATTCCTTTAACAATATGAATACCAAGTAGTCTACCTAATAAGAAGTAGGGCTCCAGGTTTTGTGTTCCTTACACCAGGTTATGACTCTTTGATACAAGTGGTTTCTGAATGGCAGCCCTGCTATAAATACCAGGTTAGTGAAGCTCAGTACTGTTTTATTTGAGACTGTGTCAGAGGTTGAACTCTGTGGTATTTTTTGAGTCTGTAGTTTTGTTTAGAAACTATCCTGTTAAGCATCCATCTATCCTCATTGGTGAACCTCCACTTGCATCCACTGTTCCTCTTTACCAATAGATTTTACAGAGCTTGGAAAAAGGGCCTTCATGTATTCGGCACCTTTGGTCTGGAATGTGTTCCGGAATTATTTAAAATTTAGTTAATCTCGCTAAATGGTCAGAAAAGGTCAAAAATAGCTAACTTACCCTTTAATATGATTTGTTTGTGTATCTGCCTTTGTAATTGTGATTTAGTTACTTCAAAGTTAAAGTCGGAGTTAGGAATTACGGAAACATGGAACATGAAAAAGGACTTTAATTTGTAAGTAATTCAGTACGTGCTTTTAATTCTCATTAGAAATCCCAAGCTTCAACATTAGTTGGATGAGGTATTCTGCTTGTCTGGAGACTTGTTACAGCATGGTTCTTTAAACCTGTTCCTTCTTATCTCCTCTGTGTTTACTTTGGGTCACTGAACCACCTCATCCTTTGTTGTCAGAGTATAAACTTGAAATGTGCCTGAGGGCGGTTTCACACTACGGACCCGGGGCCATTTCCGAGCACGATTCCCCCCAAAATCCTGATAGTTTGGTTAGTGTGAACACTGCGTTCCGTCCCAGGGAACGGATCACCATTCTGTGCCCGGGACCACTTGAAAAGGTGGTCTGGAGGACGGAACGATTCAAGTGTGAACACAACTGTATTGTATGCGTGCAGCACGCGCCGATCTCAACGTCCGAACATCGCATACGTACGTGATAAAGTAGGAAGGCAGGCGAAAGGGTCTTCCAGCTGTATCGGAGTGTTGTTCATCTCTCTCTCTCGTGTTCTCGGGAACGGAACAACATTGGTAATGTGAAAGCTGGCTGGCGGGGGAGTGGGAACCATCGTTCTCAGCAACGGAATGGAGGCAACCGTTCCTAATGTGAAAAAACAGTGTCTCTGTTAAGTCTAACTTGATTGCAACCATTGGACAGCGCAGGAATGTGGGACAGGACAGTCAAATTACACAACATATAATTTAATATCCCAGTCATTTAAGAAAAAAAAGAAAAAAGAATGTCCATACCTGTACTGACAGACTGCTTAGTCATACATGGACGTAAGATCTTTTTGCTGATGTTCTCCCATCGAGATAAATATTTAAGCTGCAATTTGTACAGCTGTTGCTGGGAAAAATATGACTCACAGAATAATCCTCTTCAAAACCAAAACAGCCACTGGAATAAGACCAAAAATGGGTGCAATAAAGGATTACATCCACTTGTCAATACATACAGTATAGAAGGCAGCCAACAATGAGCTTTTAGTGCTTTTAATTTGACACTGCATTCTTCCCTCAGTATCCATTATTAATGAATCTTAATGGCCCGAGCCAGCACTGAATATTCTATTGATTAGGTTTTTCTTACCTCAAATCTAATCATAGGTGGGGCTGGGGCCTTTTGTCACTTTACTCAGCGCTCATTGCTGTGGTGTTTCTGCACTGCTCTTCCCGTTCATTACCGTGACGTCCTCTTCCTTGGATTTTCTGTTTTCGTTTTTCTGTAAGTGGCGCTCTTTTCCCTGTTCAGCCATGGTGGCTATCACTGCTCATGCTAATATACCCAGTTCTTCTTCTACTTATTCCAAACATAAAACATAAAATGCATCACTTACTGTGGACCAGAGGAGCTTTCCTGGGAAAGACCTACCAGACGCTGGGTGTGTGAACAGCAAATGGAAAAGCTTTCATGAACTGGTTACAGGTTGATTCACTATTGTGTTATGCTGGCAGTGGAAAGTAGCAAAACAGACATTTATTTATGTGAAAATGTCAATGATCATTACTTTACCATCTGAAATGTGAATCCACATACTATTACGAAGTAGAAAATGCAAGTGTGGGGGAAATATTGTATTTCCTTGCCAACGGTTGAGGTGAAGGCAGGCAGCAACAAAGCTGATACCACAGAACTTGAATGAATAGAACGGTCCTTCCGCAGTTTGCCATGGTAATTTGGCCAGTGCAGCATAAAATGGCGATTTTGGAATTTTAAGGGTTAATTGCTGTGATGCCAATGCAGGTCTTGGCATTAAGACAGTGAAGTCTGTGACACTAGAGAGCTGTGCAGATGTATTGTGCTGTGGCTGTAGCCTAAAAGCAGAATAAAATAATTCACAACATTTGAATCTGTTTGCCAGGGTCTGTTAGCTAACTGTCAAAACCCAACTGAAAGCAGACATTAGCAACAAGGTTAATGTAGCATTATCAAAGATTGTACTTCTCTCGCCAATTCTTCTAGTCAACATGAGCATATTAGCATGGCAGCAAGGTGACGGAGAAGTTATTTTGGTCTTTGCTGCAAAACCTCTCCTCTCAGCAACGTGCCATAAGCCAGCTCAATGGAAGGTAGCCCAATGACACCATGGCATTACCATGGATGTATTAAATAAGAACGGTACACATCAAAATGGCCACCGCTCCGACCATCCCGGAATGTTGATTTGAATGGGAATGACTTTTCTATCCATTCAAGTTTTGTGGCTGATCTCCAATCAACTCTTAAGAGCAGATTCATCCTTGATCATTTGTTCCAGGACATTTCCGTTAAATTTGTAGCTCCAGTGGTGCTCCAACAAGATGCTCATTTACATGGATCAGCTGAGTTACTATGGTTATTGCTGATGAGTCACTCAGGGTTGTGAGTTGATCTTATTCTGAATACACCAGTTTGATGAACTACGTAAAATAGAAGTCATGTGGGGGTTGCTAGACAAGAAGCAACAGTGTTGCTGTTTGTCTGTAACTGCACCACTGGTCTATCAGCCATCACAAATGTAGATTGTGACATACAAAATGTACATGAACTATAAAAAAAAATCAGCAGACATAAATAGAATTCACTTTAATGTGAGCTTTGAATGTAGCACAATTTATTATTGACTAGGAAATGTGGACAAGAAAACTGAAAGGATCTCCCATGTAGACATTTGCAATTACTATACCATATGCTGTAAAAAAAACTCCTCATAACATCTCTGTCCCATGATATTGTTGTCGGGGACAAGTGAATAACACCCTTCAACCAATGGTGCCATTTTGGCAGGTTGAGAGGTGTGAAAGGGGTGCAAGGTATCAGGTCTCTCCCTTTTAAAACCAAGGGTGGACTGGGTTGGCGTTTTGCCCTTCAAAATCAAGGGTTGGGTGGGATGGGGGCTTGGGTCTCTAGGAGCTCTTCAGTCTCACAAAGTTCAGCTGTTGGTGTTAGCTGGGGCCTTGCTCTTCTTCCTGCTTCATCCTCTTCCTCAGCTGCTCACCGATATCGGCCAGAGGGTTCGTCTTAGTGGCAAGGCTCTTTACTGTCTCGCTGAACTGGCTGGCCTCCATTTCCCTGCAATCCGAGCAAAACACACAACTGTAAGGAGTTTTTTTAAGGGGAGTACCAATTCACTGCTAATTGTGCAGGATGTTGATAGACGTTGTGTCTTTGTTACTATGGGGATGAAGTAAGAAAATAAGACTATTTCTTTCCAGTGGTAAGCATCTCAGAACAATTGAGCAAAGTTGAACTCAGACTTTTTATCTGTCAAGGGGACTTTAAATAATGGTGATAAATATTCACAAATTACTTTGAATTGAAGAGTCTGGTAAATGATTACAATCAGTGTTAAATAAAAAGGAATCTATGTACCTATATTCGGTGATGATCATAAGGCAAACCACCACCAATATGAACAAATCAATTATATCTACAGTTTACAGTCCGTTTTTACTTAAGAGGTTATACTGATATAACTTGCATCAGGTGGGGCGGCATGGTAGCCCAGATGTAGAGAAGTGGGCTTGTAGCCGGAAGGTTGCCAGTTTGAATCCCGAGCCAGATGGGAAAGAAATCTGTCAAGAAGTGAGCTGGCAACCAGTGGGTTGTCGGAATCAGAATTGGGTGACAGATTGTGCCATCGTGCCCTTGAGCAAGGCACTTAACCCCTAATTGCTCCGCAGTGCTGTACATGACTTCCCTCTGCTCCAGCCACTCCAGCATGTGTGTGTGTGCAATCACTTGTGTGTATCTGGGGGTGGGGATCCGTGATGGGTTAAATGCAGATAAATAATTTCACTGTGCGGTGCTCTGTGCATGTGTGTGACAAAGAAAGTAAAATAAAAAATCAGTTTGACTCTATTTTCTATGATTGATACAATGTATAGTAGTGAAATACAAGTTAATCCATTCAATTGTTTTTTGCCGTATTATCTCAAAATAACAAATGCCGGTATAGTCGGTGTGTATAAAATTAAACCAGTGTCAGCTCGCAGACCGGTTGACACCGGCCCAACCCTACCCTCCACTACATGCCTCATTACAAGAGGCACTTGAACTGCCTAATGTCCCGCCATAATCACCAGGATATATTAAACATAACCAGTTATGCTAATTAGTTCATTAAGATAATTCATGCAATCATTAGAAAAATATGTATGTGTGTGAAGTTGAGTGTATATCTACAATCAGCAGTTATAGTACTTTCAAGAGATCCTGTTTTTCCTCATAAATATGCAAATGTATTCAGCAAGGTGCTCAAAAATCTAATCAGATCATCTACTCATCTACCAAGTAAGAATGAAGTTTCACAAGAATGTGCCCACAGACAGATAGATAGACAGGCAGGCAAGCAGACAAATAGACAGACAAACAGACAGCCAGCATCATGTCCTGCATACCATGTACCACATGCCAGGGGAAGAGAAAAGAATGGCTCTTACAGGAGTTTGCGTTTCTGTGACAGTTTCATCAGACTGAAATCGGTCGGCTCCGGCCTCTTCTTCACTGGCCTGGAAGGAGAAGAGAGGAGAAAGAGACAGCGCAATTTTTACATACAGGACTAATACATAAAGACAAATAAGTGTTTCATAGAAGTCACTCCAGTGAGGAATCCAACCTACATGTACATTACATAACATTACATTACGACATTTAGCAGACACTTTTATCCAAAGCGACTTACATATCATCATATACATATTACATTATCATATACTAATTACATCATATACATCATTTGCTATGTCATACATACATCATATACTAACTCCGTACATCATATACACACTACACACAAGCGCATGTCTTTGGACTGTGGGAGGAAACCGGAGCACCTGGAGGAAACCCACGCAAACACAGGGAGAACATGCAAACTCCACACAGAAAGGAGGCGGAAATTCTAACCACCGTGCTGCCCAATTTGTACATGTACACACCTAGGCAGTGAGTAGTTGAGTTTTTTTCTCAACAACAAGGGGTGCAAATTTTAAGCAATTTCGATCGTAAGCCACGTTAATGACCAATGAATCGATTAATCTATATATAAAAAACAACTTTTGACATAGTAAATACAAAATGCGTGTTTTTCCTCAATTAAAGCTTTATTTAAACATTCAAGACGTGCTATTTTGACAGCCCAACAAAACAGAATTATGACAGCCAATATGTATTTTAATATTAAAGAAAATATTATAATTAAATAATGCCGTGGCTTGTTAAATTGCTGCTCCTGCTCCACTTGTCTTTAGGCTTACTCAACAATTTAATCAACCAAACATGATTAAAAAAGATTAACCTTAATAATTCTGCTGAATTTATAAGCCTAATTGGAGGACGTAAACATGCAGACTAAACATGCAGGGCAGACATAGCAAAACATAACACATTTACATAAATGAAAAGGGCCGTCCAACAGTTGAGGCCTATAGCAACTTCAAAAATACGATCCCGACTCCCAACAACGGACCTTAAGCTACTCATTTATATTCACAAGAATAAGAGCATATCTACGTGGTCAGGGGTGAGTCGAGTGCGAAGCCTGTTGGCAGCAAGTCCAGCCGCTGAAAACACGCACTATGATGGAACAGATGTTCCGGGGATGCATAAATATTGTCACGCCAACTTCGCCAGCCTTGGGAATCTTCCTGCATTCCCTTTCCACCAATCTGTCCGCTTCACCAGTCCGCTTCATCTGTATAAGTGGCGAAAGTTAAATTGTGCCCTCTTGATGAAAATGATTTCAGCAAAATAAATTGTGAAATAGCACATTGTCAGTTAATATATGATTTATCGATCAAATTCTTAAAGGTAATTATTCAATCTATTAGTCATTAACATCCATATGAACCACAATACCAAAACAATTAAACCATTTTTAGGTATTTTATTTTATTTCTTCTAAATTACATGTTTCATGTACAATTGTGGTCAAAAGTTTACATACACTCTGTAGTGGAAGCAGCTTGCCTATCATATATTCAAGAACTGACATTTTAAGCGTCTCCCTCATCTGGTCTACCCCTTTCTGAAAGTGTCAGAATGCACTATCTGAGATCCCTCTCCTGATAACCACCAGTAATGGAAGGTAAATTAACCATTGGCATTAAATGATGCTGATAATGAAGAGACCTGGCTGGCACCCATAAAACATCAAGACACATGCCTGTGCTTTGTAAGCTCTTTGGAGACAGGAAGTCTGAGATGAGACAAGTGGAAGAATGTGTCCAAAATCAGAGGAAATCTTTGATTTGGACACACAAGACTGTGGATATTACTTTGTGATGAACTGTCATGTGTATCTCTTCTTTTATAGGTATCTGTGACATTGTGTAATTTCTTTATGGGGCTTATTTAGGCACGTTTGATATTAAACTGCTCAAGAAATTGTGCTGAGTTTATTAGTGTTAACCTTATAACGGTTGACAATATAGTGTAGATCTGGGAGTCGAATGCTATGTTTTATGCATATTGTGGCACACTCGTGGGTGGGTGGAGTGTCCACGTAACCGGAGATGACAGAAACAATGTCCACACAGCGATTTACTAGAAACAGCTATTTATTTACTGCTTCGGGGAGGTAACGGGTTAGTCTCTTACAGGCAATGTCACTTGTGGGATAGTCGTATTCCAGTCCAGGGGTCAAGGCAGGAGAAGGGTCGGCAGACAGGCGGTGGTCGAGCACAAAGAGGGTTTTCAGACAGGCAGGGATATAGCACACAGCAGGGTCCTCGGTATGGTCGGTCATACACGCTCCAGGCAATACTCTCTAAAGCTCTCTCTCTTCCTCCTACTCCCCCCATGGGTCACACCCCTCTGCGCTATTCCCCCTTTTAAACCCTGCCGCCCTGTCCTTTGATTGGCCCTGCCTCTTCTCTCCAAATGTCTCAGCTGGCTCGCATCTGCTGCTGATTTGGTCGGACGTCCGTATATGGGCCTCAGCGTCCACTCGTGGAACGGCATATACTGCTCTTTCACCTTCCCTCTCCTAAACTCCCTCTGTCTGCCAAAATATGCAATGAGCTCTTCCCCATCGTAACACTAGAGGGTAACACCCCCTACACCCTTGCTTATTTGAAACCAACCAGTTGGAACCCTGAAAAGTGC